>SJVG01000662.1:0-21325 GCA_034774675.1 Scedosporium minutisporum
TCACAAAATCCATCAAGAAACGTCCCAGATTCACGTCGGACGCGCGTCGCCTATCCACGTCGGTGTACTCCATCGTACGCCTGCCTTTCTCGAACCTCTAGATTGAATCAAAAATCGACGAGCCTGCATTGACCGCGAAGCTTGAAATTCCTGTGCAACGGAACTGGACCCGTCTGCCCATCTTCTCTTCTTTTTTCCCTTCCTCACCCAAACCCCATATCTTTCGTCTCGCTCATAATGTCCGAGACTGCGACTAGGTCTGGTGCCTCGAGGGGACGAGGCTCCGGCCGTGGCGGTAGAGGCGGATTTTCGAGTCGAGGAGGCCGTTCATCTGGAAAACCTAATGGCGATAGCCTTGACGCACTCGACACTCCTTCCCCCGCTGCCTTCGATGAAGATGCGGATGTGGCCGAATTGAGGAAGCTCTACGGATCCAAGGTCCACCCCATCAAGGATATGTTCCAAGGCTGGTCTGAAGTCGATATTTTGTACGCTCTACAGGAGGCTGATGGCGATGAGAATCTCGCCGTCGAAAGGATTGCTCATGGTATGTGTGATTTCATCTATCCGCCCCCGTCACGAACCGTTGCGAGCGACTTGATACATTTCGCCACATCTCATTTCCCTATCGTGTTTTGTTTTCTGCTCCGATAGCCTGCCCGACCGTGTTTTTGGAGCCTGAAACTGGTTTTTTTTTCTCTCCTCACTTTTGTAACGTCAACGCTAACATTTTCGTCTTTTCCATTTAGGTGCTGTGTCTCAATGGGGCGAAGTCTCCTCCAAGTCTAAGAAGACCCGATCGAAGCCAAAGGATACTGTAAACGCGGCAGCCACAACCGATTCCCATTCAGGCAGCACCAGACCCTCGCGTGGCGGAAGGAATGTTTCTGAGAGTGGACGCGGTGGCCGAGGCCGAGGCACCGACAGGGGCGGTCGTGCTCCTCGCAGCCGACCTGCTCAGCCTGCTACTAACGGCGCCCGCAAGGAACATAACCTTTCAGTTCCTACCGAAGAATCGACTGCCTGGGATACTACTACTACTACTAAACAGGGCGACTCTGAGAGTCGAGGTCATGCAGCTGCCGAGCAGCCAGCCTCTGACCCTGAGCCCACGAAGGCAGCCGCTCCACCGGCCAAGACCTGGGCCAGCATGCTCAGGCAGGCGACCGCGCCTAAAGTTGCGCCGAAGCCCAAGGAACCCCCCGTCCAAAAGCCGACCGAGTCTTTGGAACCTCTTCCTCCCGTCGAATCCCCTGCTCCCATCGAGGCCCCTGCCGCCGCAGAACCTGAACCCGAACCCGAACCCGTCGAGGCTCCTGCGACTGAGGAGGTACCTAGTCCTAGCACTGAGGCGGCTGAACCCGCGACCGAGTTGCTGCCTACCAAGGACGCCCTAACAGAGTCCAACCTTGAACAAGTCAATGATACATCTGCACCTGCTCCCACCGACACGGCCGCTAGCACCGCTGCCGACTCCTGGGCGCCCGCGCCCGCGGATATCAGTTCCGTCCCAACTCCCACTTCTCATGCCCCTTCGCAGACCCAACCTCCACCTGCTGGATTTATTGCTACCCCTACCAAGTCCGTGGGGCGTGCTCCCCACTTCCAGCGCCGCATCCTCGACCAGGAGGAGGCGGTGAGAATGCCCGGCAACCGCGAGGTCGACCGTGCCGCCGTCCAGTTTGGCGCTTTCTCTCTCAATGGAACCGAAGACGATATCGATGGAGATCGCGAGGAGCCCGAGACCCGGGCCCAGCCTCCCGATGACTCGCCTATTGCTCACCCTCGAGCCTCTCTCCCCCCCGTTTCTCAACCGAGTGCTGTCCCCGAATCGCTCTCTCAGAAGCCTGCCGCCCCTGCAGTCCCCGCAGGTGCGCCAACTGGTATCGCCTCTGAACTCGATAGCTCCATACCAGAACAACAAGCTAACGCCCCCCCTCTAGCCCCCGCTGCACAAGCACAGGCTCAGCAGCCTATTGCCGGACAGGGTATGTTCTCACCCTTTGCTGGTACAAATGCTCTTTACACTAACACTGATCTTCCCTATGCAGCTCAACCCGTAGCTCAGACAGCTCAGTCGTTCGGTCGCTTCGGTGCCCAAGAGGGAGCACCGGGTTTCGCTTCTCTTAACCAGCAGGGCGCTGCTACGATTTCGCACCAGCAGCAACAGTACGAAAACTTCCAGGCCCAACAGCAGCCGGCTCAGCCCCCACACACGAGCGGCGCGTTCAGCTCTGCGCCAGGCGATTTCTCGTCCTACTATACCGCAGACCAACAAAATCGTGCTCCTTACAACTACTACGGCCAACAATACGGCCAGCAGCAGCAGCACCAGGCTAGCCAGGGCCAGCAGGAGCCTACCGGTGCTACGCAGCAACCCCAACCTCAGCGCGTGTTCGGCGGATACAACCAACCTTCGCAAGCTGACAACCTCAGCCAGTACCCCCAGAGCGGCGTGGGTGGTCTCCACAACCAGTCGCGTTTCGGCGGCGTCGCGACGGATCCTCAGAGCAGCGGGCACACCACACCCAACCCTCCCGGCCAGGGCCAGGGACAGCAGCAGCCGACCGGCCAAACTTCTCAGCCCCAATCTCACGCGCAACAGAATTATCCCTACAACAATCACCCTTACTTCAACAACCCCTACTATCACACTTACTACGCGCAAGCCTACGGCCAGGGTGGTTACGGCGGAGCGCCCTATGGGAAGGGAGGCATTTATGGAGCGCCTTACAACATCCCTCCCCAGGCACCATATGACCACGGCTCGTCTCCCGCTGGCGGATTCCAGTCGTCGCTCCACCGCGACAACAACGGCATCGGCTCGGGTCTAGGCGACTACGGGCGAGTGGGAAGTGCGCAGTCCGGACACCAGGGCGGTCTTGGAGCCAGCTCCTTTGGCGGAATGCACGACACTTTCGGACGCGGTCCCTCCTCGTACCAGTCCCAGGCTGGGCAAGGTTTTACCGCGCAATCTCAGGGCGCGGGCTCGGGCTCGGCTAACGATGACCTGAAGCCGTATGTCGACTCCAAGACTGCGGCTGGCCCTTCGCCTTCCCTCGGTGGCGCCCGTCCCGGATCGGCGACTAACAACGCCCCGGCCGGACAGGGTGGTCTCCCCCCTCAGTCCAACGCCCAGATGGCTGGCTATGGTGGCTACCCCAGCCATCTCCAGCAGGGCCTCCACGGATCTAGCGGATACGGCATGGGCGGCGGCAGCGGCGCGGGCCAGCACGGAAACACACCTTACGGCTCATACGGCCAAGGCGGCTTCGGCAGCGGCGGATACTACGGCGGTGGTGGCCAGCAACAGCAGCAGCAACAGCAGCAGCAGCAACGCGGCGGCTGGGGCGGAAACTACAACCACTAGAAGAAGGGTACCCGCCCACATCACCGGACCGATAGGCGCCGGCGTTACACAGGCCGATCGAAAGGCGCCAAGGAGGAAGATGACACGACACCATGATGGATTCTTTGATTTCTGGCCAAGTTAACGGGTGGGATGGTTTTTGTTGATGATGATAAGGGTAATCGCTTTGCATCCTCGAATAAAAAAGGGTCGAGGCAGGGAGTTTATACGCACACTCATCCCGGCAATTAGCAAGGGATTTTTTTTAAGAGTGTCGAAAACAAAAGGGGGAAAAATGGGAGAGGGGGGAATCATAGTATGACCAAACACACAAGGGCTGTAATAACGGGAAATACTTTGTTCTAACAACTTCTGCTTCTTGTTTTTGTTTTTGCGCGGTTTTCTCTTGAGAGAATGTGTCTCCGGTTTTTCGGGTTGTCTTTTTGCTCTCTCTTCTTTTCCCGTTGTTCTACAAAACTCCCCCTTTTATCATCATCAAAAAGGGTTCTCTGTGTCATTTTATTAAAAACTCCGCTTTTGGTTTTGTTCCTATTATTGTCTTTTGTCTCTGCCATTATTTGTTCTAGGTGGGATCGGAGGGAGGCGGGGATTAGGCTGAACAAAGGGAAGGGTTTCTTGTTCTTTGTTATCGTCACACATCTTTTTTTAAAACGGAAAAAGAGAGATTCTCTTGTTGTATTTTTTGTTTCTCGCTCGATTTGTGTTTCTGGGATTCCTTTGTGCTTTTTTCTGCCCGAGGGGAAAAAAAAGAAGGAAATGCAAAGTGAGGAGAAAACAAGAGGGTCTTTTTTTTTTTTGGGACCTCTTCTGTTGTTGATAGGATGAGAGTATGAGAGAAGAAAAAAAATAATTTCTAAAAAGAGGAAAAAAACAAGAAAAGTGTGTGTTTGAGATGAGATGTGTTTTGTCTTTGCTTGCTGGTCGGCTTGATGTGAGTTCAACATTGTTTCTTGAGCCTGGAGAGAGACAGAAGGAGAAAGAAGGGGAGGAAAAAGAGATCAGGTATGATAACTGGGGGAAAGATTGCCTGTGTCCTCGCTTGAAGGGTGTATTTGTATTGGAGAGGATGTATTATTGATATTGAGTTGTAACTTTTAATGAGGGTTTTGTTTCTCATCCCTCTGTTCACCGAAAGAAAACTTGTCGCCTTCCAACAATGTGTCAAGTGAGAACGTAGAGCTCTATGAGATGGATGTTACCAGTCGTTTGTCCTTGGCTTCCAAGGAAAAAGAGCCATTGCACATTTCGAGAGAAGGAAGGCAATGAGAGGAGACATATTATATTGACAACGGAAACTATTGATATAGCAAGCAAGCAAGCAACTTGGCGAGGCGAAATCTCCCTCTGCAATAGAGGACCTAGAGTCTCCTCTCTTCTCCTGGCCCCTCCCTCTCCCCTTCCCATTTCTACCTTTCACACGTCTAAAAGAATTCACAATGCCATCAATGCTTCATCATCTCATTCCCTTTCTAGCCATTAGTCTGCAACAAGGGTTTGTCAGGAGAGAGAAGAGAAGGATGGAAGTAGGGAGGGATTGAAGTCTTTTAGGAGAGTTCTGCTCAATGCCTTTATATCAACATTTTAACATTCAACATGAGGAAGCAAAAAAAGAACAGAGAATATCTACACTGAATAATGTGCACGAGGCTTGTTTTCCTTCTTTCCTCCTTTGGGAGGAACGAAAAAGAAGAGAAAAGAAGATAGACAAGAAGAACAGGAGAAGAGGGGAAGAAAAAGGGCTCTTGCTCCCACAGGATGGCGTGTGCGTGACTCGAAGAAAAATGCCTTGCCAAAACTAGGACCTGCTCTTTTACGTTTATTCGACGGTGGAACCGATGGGGCCGTAGCGGATGTTGGACCAGATGACCTGACTGTAAGGAATACGTTAGCAATACTGAGGGATAAGAGAGAACAAATTGGGAGTGGAAGTTGATCGATAGATAGACGTACGCATCGGCGTGGTTGGCCTCGACGTCCGAGGGGACACCAGAGTCCTGGGCGCAGGGACCACGAGCAGCACCGGGGGTTCCCTCCCTCTCGGGGGGGTAAGTAGAGTCGAGCCAGAGCATGTTGGCGTAGTGCTGTCATTCCCCAGCAAAGAGTCAGTCCGTAAACCTCTAGCATCAATTGGGGGGTTGTTAGGGTCATGGTTGTAACTTACGTCGTCCCAGATAGACATGACGAGGACCATAGGAACCCTAAGGGCGTCGTTGAGGAGAGGCCATCCGCCGACGTCGTTGAATCGATTGAAGTCGTCAAAGACCTCAAAGACCTTGTCGCAGAACTCGGGGGTGATGGCCGAGGAGTCGGGAAGACCCTCAAAGGTTGGGGCGGGGATCTCGATCTTCTTGCCGTCCTGGACGAAGAACTGAGACATCTTGTTCTCCTCAAAGCGAGTGACGACACTATTGGCCATCTTCTCGTTAGCCTGCTCCCCGGCTCTTTTAAGTTCCCTTGCATGATAAAAGACCAGGGACAACTTACGTGAACTTCTTGCTAGTGTCGACGACCTTGCCGATACCGTAGAAGTCGGGGTTACCCATACGGTAGGGGTTGTAATCGCAACCGTTAGCGTCGCAGAGACCGTTGAAGCGATCTTCGGAGTAGGTACCACCGCAGGTGTCGTTCTCGCAGACGTGGTATTTGTTGTCCTTGCAAGGGTGAGGGGTGAGAGCGAAGGCGTGGGCGTTGGACTCCCTATAGTGTTGGAATACATGTTAGAATGACTTCCTGCACTTCTAGTATGACCTGAAGCAGACGGTAAATCACATACCAAACGTCAATTTCGGCACAGCAGGCACCATAAGGACCGACACCAGCGTTGGCATCGTTGGAAGAGGCCTTCCATCCCTCGACGTTACCCTAAGAAATAAATATTCAGTAACTCTTTCTTATATAGCCAGGTAAAAGTCAGGATATGAGAGTTGTGTCGAGATTTATTTACCTTGCCACCAACGAACTTCAAGTCACGAGCGCACTGGGCGTCACAGTAACCAGTACCATACTTGGCACCAGCCTTGTTAGAGGAGTAGCTCTTCATGCCACCATCCTCCTCCATAGCGACGAAGTAGAGGGCACCGTTAAGACCGCACTCGAGGGTGGAGAGGTCAACATCGAAAGTGAACTCGTGGTCCATAAGGTCGAACATCTGGAACTTGTCGGCTCCGTTCATGAGATAGAATCGGGAGCCGATGTTGGTGCCGTACTCGTGCTTGGTGAGGAACTTGAGAGTGAGGGCATCACCGCTGGTGGAGGCGCCATAGGTCGTGCCGTAGTCGGCGCCCTCGATGGCACACTTCTCAGCACACTCGGTACCGGTCTTGCAGACGGACTCGACCCACTCATTTCCATCGTAGCAGTTGTCATAACCGTCGGTTGTGTGGAGCCAGCGCCAGTTGGAGTCAATGACGACCTCGGCATTGACGGTCGTGCAGCTGCCGGGAGCGGTACACTTCTTCCAAGACATCTTGGGGTGAGTCTCGGTCTGCTCCTTGCCGACCTGCTGGGCGGCAACCAGCGAGGCGAAGAGTCCAAGGGTCGTGGCGAACTTCATTGTGACGAGATTTTTCTTCTTCCTTTTACCGATGGTATATGATCCAGAAAGATGAGCGGGAAATGAGCGACAGAGAACGCGGCTTCTTGCTAAACAATGTGCCTAGAGAGCTGAGGAGCACCACAAAGGGACCTATCTCGACGGGGGACCGAGGATTCTTATAGAGAGAGAGAAGAGGCAGAGAGCGAGGGACGGAGCGAGCAGGCGCTGTTCCCTGGGGAGGCACCCCTCGCCAAGGCCATAGTAATTAGCAGAGGGCCTCTCCCTCTCTAGAAAGAGCTCAAAGTCACTTTTACCAAACGGGGCAGAACCGTCCGAAATTACAGGCTGGTCTCGTTGTCCTCGTTAATCGTGAGTATCGTGCCTCGAACGGCTGGATCGTGTGCACAAAAGTTGATTAACACTTTAATCAAATATTCATGCTAGCAAGCCCGGCGACCGGCGGCGTCTCCATGTTCGAAACCAACCCAGAGCTTGTTTAATTCACCATAGCGGGAAGGAGAGCAAAACGGGGTCCGCCTCCCCACGCCCCATGCCCCACGGAGCAGTAATATCTTTTCTCTGTTTTTCTTTCTTGGAGAGCCATGGTTTCGTGAGGGGTCTCCCGCCCACTATCTCCAATGAATTGAGCATTGACAAGGAAAACGGATGCTCAATTCCGCCGGCTGTCGGTCCAAATTGGAGAAGGCCTGGGTGTGTGGAGACAGATCCATAACAAAGCCACCTTCGAGATGCGGCTTCCAGAAAGGAAATCCGGAGAAAAACGTGGCGGCTATCAGGGCTAAAGGGCCGTCATCCTGCGGAAATCTCACACCCTCCCCTTGTTGGAGACAATGGTCAGCATGCAACTAGAAGGCTCTTTTTCTCCCCTTCCTTATTTTGAAGTGCGGGTGAGTGGAGCTCCTCCCTAGTCTGGGCAGGACCACTTTGCACATTGCATTTTCGTACTTTGCGTACGGATAATAGGACGGCCGGTCCCAATGAGCGGAGCCCCATTCGGTACGATTTTGGGTCTAATGGAGAAGAGCGAGCAGCAGGTCGCTAGAAGTGCCGTGCGTGCCGCGTATCCACTCTCGACGGGAGACGGGTCGTAATCATAGTGAGGGAAAAAGAAATGGGGCGTCGAGCCGTTGCTGGTCATGTAAACCAGGGTTGGTGGTCGAAGATGTCCATCACGGTCGGTGGGGAGGGTTAGGTCGAAAATCACCGGTTTTGGTGTCCTCGCGTTCGAGGAGGGAATCGTCCTATAAGTAGACGTCCTGGACCCTGTCTCGAGGGAGCACAAAAGTTGAGGCTCAAGATAGACTTTCTGTAAAGCAATACACCAAATATCTTTGTCCCACCACCTTCGTCGACATCGACACGACGACTACCACCTTGAACACGCACGAGGGGGGGATGTGGAATGTTCCAGGCGAGATGGGCATCCTGGCACCTGCAGCTGCCGATCACCGAGCGATCCTGGGGTAAATTCATAATCATTAACGGCTTATGAACGTAAATTAGGGCAAGTGCGGAGTCCACATGTATTCTCCAAGTCACCTGAATATGGCCGAAGAACTCGTATGTTGTGAAACAAAGAGGGAGGGGCCATAAAGAGTGGGATTACAGGGCCGGAAATACGGATAAGATGGATGCGAACGCAATATATTCGAGGGGGGTTGGGAGAAAAACAGAGAAACAGAATCAGAGTAGTTGTGGAACCAGACGATGTGATGGTTCCAGAGCTTCCACGGAGGTGGAAACAGCACTGGCCGACGGTTGCGCCTGGCAGCTCGATTGGGAGGAGCTCGGTTTTCCAATATGCGAAGAAGTTCGCGAAGAGCTGAAAACGCTCGATAGAATGATGAGTTTTGCTTTTCATCAATGGGCGCCGCTCATATCAGTTGTCTCGATCAATTGATGATTATTATTGTCTCGTCGATGCGTCACCGAATCTAGCTCAAACTCCCGCTCCAATGGTTGGACTCCATAGAAATATGATCATGCATTGAGTTATCTCGGTAGTGAAGCCGGCGTAAACATGAATCCGCGACAGAACGTGGCCCAAGTTACGGAACGGGTTTGCGGGGGCAACGGACAGCAGACAGCGGTTGAGAGTCGACCGAGAATGGACCCATATGCTAGGAAGTAGAAGCATGGATGGTCAAGTCTTTCCCACGATTTCGTCGAATGAAAAAGGACCATCCGAGATGGCAATTCCGTGTGGTTGCAATTTCGAATTGATTAAAGCGGCACCAGGACTGAACGATTCGGACAAATTGTTTCGCCACCTGACAGCATCCTTTAATTCCCAGATATTCATTAATGTATCCAAGTATACAATATTGTCGTGTATAGTCTTAGTGCTGCTGCTGCGCCATGGGTGAGTGGGTGATCGACCGTCAGGTCCGGGAGGAGGCAGCGTTCCATGACGAGAATTGGCGTAAGCGTCTCCATCCAAGATCAGGCACTCCACGCCTAGCAGCGCGAATCAAGTTCCTGGGGCCGTAGCTTGAGAATTTAGAGCCAAAGAAACCTCTGCAGGTACGCTGCGCAGTCTTCACAGATCCAGTGCGGGGTGTTGCCGAAACACCGATGGTGAGCCGGCGCACTTACCAATTAGGAAAACCCGGACCACAGCTCCTTTGTCTCGTGCGGACTTATTTACCCTGTTTTGTCCTCGAGCTGTCTGCCCGTTCGGCCTTCAGCGTGTAGGTCCAGTTATCTTCAGGTGAAGCAGTTTGACGATACAATTTCCATCCCACGGCCTGCCCCAATCTTCAATTGCGTCGAGTGGAGGTCGCAACAAGGTTAGCGCATGATGTGCGCCAAGCGGCTGGGCGGGTCTGGGCAGACTTGACGATTTCCGGGCTATGGGCGACCGATGTGCCTCTCGAGCCGCGGCGGACTGAGAGTGAAATTATGGGGCTTGAACAGGGGAATCGAAGAGCATATAGAGCCTTGCGGATCTTCTTGGCTATCCGGCACGCAGAACAAAAATGTGGCTCGGCCGTGGCCTAGGAGCCGGGACAAGAGTTGAAAACTGGGGTATAAAATGCTTGTGAGGCCCACGAAGGGTCGCGGGACAATCTTTTCCTTGAGACCCTCCCGATCTTGGCCTCCTTGGCCAGCTTGGCTTGCTTGGCCGCTTGGCCGCTTGGCCGCTTGGCAAGTTGTTGAGCCGCTGCCAAGGAGGATGGCCTCATCGCTTGATAAGAAGAAGAGTCACTCAAAAGACCAAGGAGAAACAGAATTTCACATCATATCCCTGTCGCTATACTGCCTTCTCATCAGGGGTAGAAGGTTTGGAATAGCTCGGGGGGGGGTGGCCAAGTCCGTCTCATGTTGTAAAAACAATGAATCGAACAGGGAGGCTGCTGCGGATTCCCACTCACCCTTACTCAAGATCCTTTGATTTGAGATCCTCCCGGCTCCGCGATTACTTCGTAGTCACATGGCTTCATGGAATGATGCGCAATGTGCTGATCCTGAGTCTGACTTAGTTGATTGAAAAGCAAATTGGCGCCAAAACTTTGTAGAGAAATAGCTAAAGCATAGTAGGAAAGCTCAAGGTGGCAGAGAGTAGGGGATCTAGGGCAATTGTAGAAATTGAGTAGTTACTCCTCATACTTGTCATGAGATGAGGTTAGTTTGGTGATGGAGGTGAGGCTCTTCAGGGCTCCAGTCTAATACTCAGCTCTCACCATGCTGGGTCTTTGTGTGATTACTAAAATGGTTGGTCAATCTTCCAGTGTCATTAACCCAGCCACAAACCCGCCACAGTCATCACCCCGCCAGGTTGTGGCTTGAGGTGGGGTGTCACAGCACAATATGCACCGTGAAGCTTCATGCAGATGACTCTTACAGATCAAAATATATTTTCAACCTGTGAGTGACAGGAGCACAGCACATGCAATGCTCCATGGTCATCTAAATATCATTCCTTTGTGCTAGTTGGCATCTCCTTAGACTACAGCATCTCTTTCGCTCAATTTTTACATTACCCTTTCCTTCGATCGTGTATTCCTTACACCCCACCTTCATCTAACGTCCCCTCCATCTCACGATGCCCTCTGCCATCACAGCGCCCTCGCCTGGGCTGCAGGCCTTAATTCTCTGCGGCCCGGGATCATCCTTTCCAACCTTTACATCAAACCCAGATGAGAACCCCAAGGCGCTATTACCCATAGCGAACCGCCCTATGGTCTGGTATCCAATTGACTTCTGCTACCGCATGGGCATAACTGGTACTCATCATCCCCAGCAAACCCAGCCATCGAGAGCATGAGAGCTGACCATTAGTTCAAGACATCACACTGATCTGCCCTCCAAGCGCGCTACAAGCCATCCAATCGGCGCTAAACACCAACCCCTTCTTAACCGCCCTGCCCCTGCCTCGCCCAGGTGTCTTGGCACCCGAGGGCCTGGACCAGAATACTGGCACGGCTGCGATTCTCCGTCTTCCAGAGATTCGGCAGCTTGTGCAGTCGGATTTCTTGGTCTTGCCATGTGATCTCGTGTGCGAGCTTCCGGGCGAGAAGTTCCTGCATGCCTGGATGACGACTGCTGCTAGCCTCTCTTACGTGTTGGGCGATAAGAGGCTCGCCGAAGACGACAACTCGCCTTTGTACAATGGCGGTCTCGGCGTTTGGTACGATACCAAGACGGCCAATCCCATCAAGGGTGAAGAGACGGATTTTATTGCGACGACCCCGCTTCCTCCCGTAACCGCGATACCTCAGAAGGGCTCCCTCTTACCCCACGTGTCTAAGCTGGTATACTCGATGCCTACGTCGTCCCTTTCTGACCTTGTGGAGGAGCGCTCGGGGCTGCCTGTTAGGCACGGTCTCATCAGGAACCACCCGCGTGTTCGAATGCTCACTACCCTCCGAGACGCTCATATCTACATCTTCCCGCGCTGGGTCATCGACTTCGCAAACAAGAACGACAGGCTCGACAGCATCGGAGAGGACATCACTGGGTGGTGGGCCAAAGCGGGCTGGGAGAAGGGTCTCGCCGAAAAGTTGCATCTCGGAGAAGTGTTTGCGGAGATTGAAAACGGCGCCGGATCTAGGAGGTTTTCCGCGGAGGATAGCCTCTCCAGCCATGGTACTCCTGTAGGATCCCCCCCAGACAGCAGCAGCATCGAGACCGCGTCCATCCCTCCCATCCTCGCCTATCTCCACCCAAACGAACCCGATGCGGCCATCATCCGTCGCGTAGATACCGCGCGATTACTCCTCAGCGTTTCGCTCCAGCTAGCGAAGGTGCCCTCCATCGAGGAAGTCGGCGTTGAGGCGGCCTCGCCGTTCGCGCATCCGAAGAAAGTGGCTTACCCAGAGGGAGTCAAGTCAAGGACGACTATTACCAAGGCAGACTCGCTCATCGCAGAGCACGTCACAGTGGAAGAGAAGACGTCTATCAAGGAGAGCGTTATTGGAGCCCATTGTCAAATTAAGGAAGGTGCCAAGATGCTACAGTGCGTTCTTATGGACGGTGTGACGATTGGCAAGTCGTGCAAGCTTACGAGGTGTATTATTGGTAAGAGAGCCGTTGTTGGTGATAACTGTATTCTCACGGACTGTGAAATTCAGGAGAACTTGTTGGTCGAGGCCGGAAGTAAGTGTTGCCCTTGGAAACTTTTATTTGTGCAAAGATTCTTCTCCCACTTATTTTCATTGCGTATCCGTGGCTAACTAACTTGCTCTCTTTTCTAGCTGAGGGCAAGGATGAGAAGCTTATGAGCTCCGAGGGCCTCGAGGCGACGGAGGAGGAGATGAGAGAGGTTCTTGAAGATGCCGGTGGCGATTTCATGGCCGATGAGGCCATCATAACTTAGCGATTCAGTCGTTTCTTGCGGAAAATACAACTTGGGATGAATGAAGCGCCGTGGAAAATAAATACCAATAAAATTATTGTACTAAAACTATGCCTCTCCTTACGGTGTTTCTGCCCACGATCCTCCTTTAGTCCAAGACCAGTTTTGCGATACCATTCTATGTTACCATACTCCCGCCGAGGTAGTAGAGGGGAATAAGTCCTTTGAGGGACCCTGACTTTCCCTCGGGAAGGAGCCAACCTCTCGCGCCTTCCTTGACAACACCCGGCCCCAGCCATATACTTTATATATGAGGTTACGGCAAGAACTTCCAACCGAGCAGCTCAAGCACCAAGACTGCAACCAAATGGCCAAGTGGTCAATTGGAGCGCTCAGAAGGTTAGAAAATTGCAAATTTTCGTAGCTCGTGGGAAGCTCCTAGTGATTCGATCCTGGGAGCGACCCGCGAGCGAGCTTTTTGCAAATTTTTTTTTTCTTTCGTCCTCTCAGTCATAACATCAAATCAAATGATTTACTACGCCACGAAAAGATATGATTGACTTCGCAATAAGAAGACATCAACACGTGGTCGTGTTGCCATGAGCATCTGACGTTAGTTCTTTCGACGCTATTAAACTAAACTAGTAAAAAAGTCCGGGGTCCGCGGAGCGGGATCAGACTCGCGCCGCTCCGCGTCTTTTCTCGTTGCTCTTTTCGTTCGGAGCCGTCCCCACATTGTACTTCCGAACTGATGTCGAGGTACTTCCAAGGCACCTCGAAGGAAGAAAAGAACACCAAAGAGGTCTACAAAAAATAATACCTTAGCTTCCGTTCTCTTTTCTTTTTCGTTTTATTTTTAATACAAATGAAAATGATACGAACCAACTCGAAACTTCTTGCCAAGAAAGGTGAAAAGAAAGTTAGGCCCTTACCGAGTAGAGAGGACTGTTTCGGATCCTGTTGTAAGCTGCAGAGCTAAGCCTCCCCCTCGTCTGCAAGACCTTTCATTCTCAAGATTTCCCTGGTTTAGGGTTGATACGGGATGGATAAAAATAGGACGGAGGCTGTGCTTGCTTCTTTCTACCCTTCGGCATCTATCTAGGGCTGAATCACGCGGGCCAAATACTACTGTGCCATATTTATGCAGGATGCTTGTCGAGGGGCAGAGATTTGGAGCCATATTTGTGATCTTGAGGGCAAAGTGCGGAAGATCAAGTGATAGCATGGCCCAAAGTTAATTTTCACCTGAGGTGCTATATAATACCTGTGAATGCCGTTAGATCTTAAGTATTATCGAAATCATACTATTAAGCTTATCCAAACTTGTGGAGTTCCAGCGGGGTCTTGTTGAACGTTCTACTGGCTGCTGCCTTTTGCGTTTAAGCTAAAGAAGTCTATAACCTTCCCCACCCGTGGTCAAATCGCCTCTACCAGGCCCAGTCGTTCGGACGCATGATAGTGGGTGTTATGGAGATGTCGTAATAAGTGTCGAATGACTAGGCCGGTGATGTAGCACGCGGCAGCTGGCTAAACGCCCACCGCTTAGAACGGAACACTACGACCCCGGCTACCGGTGGGAAGTTTGATACAACACTACCCTGTTTCGATAAAGGAAAAAAAAAGGACCAGTAGACGCGTAGGCGAGGGACATTTGTCGACGATCGTTACTCTCTTGGACGATGATGCTTTTCGGGACGGGGCAGACTCGTCACTTGCTTTGTGGAGATCGACAGTTCCATGCTCTACTTTGGTCTTTTCTGATTACTCCCTCGCGGCTTGCTCATGCTGGGGCAGGAATGCGTATACCGACACTAAAGTTTCATATTATTCCCCGCCTCAGCTTTTTTTTCTCGTCTTCTTTGTCCAAAAGACTCTGCAAGACTAGCGCCTGCAGACGCCTCGTATTATGTGCATCAGTCCCTAGAAACGGGCGAGAGAAAGAGCGAGAGGGGGGGAGAGGGAGAGAGGAGAGGGCGGCCGGGGTGTGCCCTGCCACCTTGTTGTTTTCCTCCTTGCTCACCACTATCGTTACGTGAAAATGGACTGGGGGGACACAACCTGGACTTGAGTGAAAGGGGAAATATGGGAGGGGAAGATGGGAAGAAGAATGTGTGGTGCATGGGGAATGAGGCCGAATCCCGACGGCCCGGAACCGAAATGAATCAAATATGTAATTGATTGTATTTGGAAGATGGATGTCCAAACCGACGCAAACAACCTTGCAGTAGTTAGCTGCACCAACCCGCGTTAAGGCGGCCAAATATGCCGGTGACAGCTACTAGGATTCTTGGGTGCATGCCAGATGGGTGTGGCAAACTCTTCTTCCTTCTGCCGCGGAGGAGGGGGGTTGGTTGGTGATCTTCAGGATCTAGGGGACCTTTGTTGTCCATCCACATTCATTTTGAGTTGGGGGAAGGGAAATGGGGATGAGATCGTAGGGGACTTTCTGCTTTTTCACTGAGATTCGAGATCTCTTTGCTCTTGCTTTTTTTTCTTTTTTTTCTTCTTTTTTCTAAAGCTGTCTGGACTCCAAGTCTCTTGTCCCTGCAGCAGGACGCACCTCGTAAGTGACTAACTAGTATCATGCCACTAGCGCTGCTGGGTAACGTTGATGAAACAGCGAGCTAAGCTTATAAGGGGAGAAAAAGAGGACATCTTCTCAAGGTACTAGATGTTCTAAAAGTTTGCGGAATGAATAACAAGACGGAATGAATCCAAGAGCCTGGAGGGGACCTGTTTGGCATGTCGCACATACATTAGTCCCACCTCCATCTCCATTTCGAAGAGTCCATGTGACAGACTTGGCAGGCCCTCTCGAAATCTCGAAAGCAGGTACCGTTCGCGATCTCTGGCTGGGTGTGCCCTCGACCAACCTGCCAGATACATGCCGTTACCCGGTTTCGAGGGGAATGACAATGAGACTCTGGGAGGATGGGACGAAGGATCACACCCTATCCGGGTCGTGGATGTACCACGTGCTACACATAAGGTTGCTTCGGCAGAAGATATTGGGAAGCACTTACGATGAGGAACCTCCAGATGGAGACTGTGACACTGCTGTTAGTTGTTAGGGTTAAAAATGGATACTGGCGGTGGCTCAGCTTTCCGAACGAAGCAGGGGAGGTTAAACTGTTCTCCGCCTTTGATACCCTGTACTTTCTTGGCAACTATCTGGGAGAGGTTCGAAGTGAGATCCTCCAGATGGCGACGGGGAGTCAACGTGAACTCACACTATGGCTTCTGCAGCTTGAGCGCAGAGCGTCGTGGCCTGATGCAAGGCCAACTGATAGCACAAACCGATCACAATGTGTGCTGGTAGGCCGAGTATACCTTTACCTGTTCGTCCATGATATGGCTAGTTTGCGTCAATGGGCTGTACATTCTTTCTCGTGGTAATTGCGGCACTCTATAGCGCGTCTGGCACATGGTCGTGGTCAGCAGAGTTCCATATGAGGATGAGGCTTGCAGTTGGTGGGTACATGGATAAAGTATAAGCCAACATTGAAGTGTACCAAGATCAATACTATTAGTACACAAGTCCAGCAGGTGAATATTCGAGATAGGCGAGACAGGTACCCACGTACCACCCATCATCATCTTCCCAGTCGCTGTACGAAGTAACACGAGTAGATTAAATTAGAAGCGGTGATCGATATCATCATGGACTTCATCCAGTCGTCGAACCCCCCGAGCTTGTACGAAATGTACGAAAATGTCCAATTCAATTTTAAATAAACATTATTGAGTACTTCATGCTCTGAGAGTGTGATACTACATCAGTCTATGGTTACACCATCGAGTCGCACAATCAGATCACACACGAACACCAATGAAGCAAGCAAACATAATCCTTGCTCTGATTGTACCTTATCCCCATTCTCGAAGTGCTGCTGCTTCGAGAGATGTGCCTCTGCTTTCGATTGAGGCAAGATAGGGCAGACTGTCCAACTCCAATACTTCAACCGACCCATATCGTAGCCTGGTCACCAGCATCGCATCAATGTAGTTGCGGGGCAGGAGTGAACACCAGAGATTCATTCGGATGATGTTGGTTAGGCCAAGGTACGAGGCGGAAAGTATTTTCCAACTACACCTGCATCATCCCGGACATGAGGGCCACCTTGACCCCTCGTTGGATTGTACATTTACCCCAAAAGGGTTCAAGAGCAACAAACAACACTGCCTCAATCTTGATCTACTTACACGTACTCGGCGGGAAAAGAAATTGACAAAAATGACGATGGTTGGTTCGAGACGAGCGCCACATTGCATCCACGCAGGTCGTGAGAGAGAGGAGAAGCAGGACATGTACGAAATGATAACTTAAAACCGGTCAGCAAGAATTCGACATGTTTGGTCTCCACTCGAAGCACAAGTATGAATGATCCAATTGTTTTGATGTTGGTCCCCCAAAGACGGAAGTTCTTTTCATGTTGCTATTCCATTTTTACCACGTTGGTAGGCTCGCGTGCAAACAAACATTAACACCATCGAGAACAAGGTTTCGGTCGAGGCCAGATAACACCATAGTTCAAGAAATGACTGATGTGACCATTTTCTATCAAAATTTTGATACTCCATACAAGCACATGATGTGCTAATATTATTCACCTTCTGGTAATTTGTTCAATGGTCCTTCCTTTTTGCCAATCGAGTGATGCTATGCTACTTTGCCAAGGGTAGGCGCCATGCCGTCGTGGGTGCCAATTCAACCCGGACGAACCAACACGTTTAATGCTCCTTCCGTCATCAGGCCGCTGGAACAGTCGACGCTTCCCAATCGGGGACCAGGCGTCATCCAAGTCCCCTAGTATTTCGTACCTTCCTTCGCTGATTCCCCGCATCTCCCCCACTCAAGGCATATCTGATCGTGAGAACATTCTCTCGACTTAGCGACATCGTGAGGACCGAGTGACACTGAAACGGACGCCACTCAATACTCTTTTTGTCAATCACCAGACAGCAACGGTGCCTTCACCGTCAGATGTTCCCTGATTACGCATTCCGTGGCTAGAACTGAACAAAGGCACTCGTGGGTATCCAACCAATATTTTCTGACGATTTCCGCGGCTACCGGCACCGATGTACACTTGCATCGGACCGAAGCTCCTCTTTGCCTACATTATAATCGACGCCTCACTGATCCAAATTGTCACTTTTGTTCTTCTTTCTTGTCCGTTAGCGGCGAGACTTCGGTTATCTTTGGAAGAATCGAGGCTTGTTTCGCCAGAAGGATTAGAATAGAGGAAGTAAGGAAGGCATTGACCTGCAGTCTTGATATGCATTCTCCATTCACTCCACAAGATGCTGTGGCCTCTAGACTCGACGATGTCATGCTGTGAAAAGACGGGCTTGGTCGGCGCCACAACAGCTCACTCACTGCCTAGGCGGCAAAGGCCCTCGATGTACTCTCTTCTTTGGTGTCTCCCCCGATCACCATTACTATGTAAGTCAAGGCTGTTTCAGCCATGTAGAGGATTTTACTTTGTACGTCCTGCATTTAGACCCACTCACACTCATGCTTTCTATCTGTTGTTCTCTCTCTCACACTCTCACACACACTCACACACTCTCGCTCTTAGGCTGCCAAGCGGCCCGGTCGATCGCTGGCAAGATTCCTGGACTTACATCGGTCTGCCCTATACCCCTCTTGCTTGATGGCAAACCCTATTCGACTTTCTTTGTAGCCTACTTCCGTCTCTGTTTTCTACTTGAGTGCATCTGCTATCGAATCCAATCACCATGCATACATTTCGCAGGGCCGTCTCTTTTGTGTGTGTATTGCCCTCCAGTCCGAATGGCCTCGCGGCGTGATATCTCTTATGAACACTTTCTATACACAGAGCGCAAAAATAAGCCCTACACTATTTCCTCGCTATTTCCTGTTCTTCCTTCTATCTACTACCCTGTAGGATATTGTTAATCTTCAGCACGGGGATCGACCAGCCAGGTACCGGCATTGCTGCACTTATGACTGGGTTTAAAAGTTTGGTCAAATTAGGAACAGCACCCGTTGCTAACTGGGAAGAGGAGGAGTGGGTTAACTGCGGGTGCATCGAGTATGCAGCACGACCACCCCTGGTCATCCTTCTGCCCACCACTTGCGTGTGTTGGTGGCAGAAGCCCTTCCGGCTAGCTTGCAACTCTGATGTAGCCGTAGCTTGTCCAAACTCGTCTGTGGGTAATGATTGCTTCTCTTCCTGGTGCCTTCTACGCCATTTGAGTTCTGTGGTTTGCATGTATGTATATATATCACGACATGTTCACCGTCAAGGCTTTCGGATGCGTTAGTCCTGATTGCCTATCCTGTACTTATTCATGATCTTTATTATCACCTCGCTTTCCCCCCGCCCGCCACCCCAATAAACAGCCTGCTCATTGAGAACCGGAGACGGGGGGAGAGACTTCAAGTCCCAACATCAACTAGTTACACCTTCGCTGAGCGCGCCGGCCAAGAATCACTCACCTTACATTCCAGCTTTCCGCCCCCACACACCTTAGCCGTCCTCAATACGATCACCCCGAAACTCTCAGTCTCCTATTTTAACCATCACGGACACCCCCTGCGGACAGATGTCGGCGAGTTCAACCTTCCTTCGAGGCTTAGTTGTCTTCTAGAACTAGGACTGCTTCTGGACGACAGCCATCGTTGCCAAGGTGTGATATATATAAATATATATATAAACATACTTTCTGCTCCGCCTTCTATCAGTACAGTCCACTCGAACGGGATCACCCAGTCTTACACCTCTTCTCCACACATCATTCTTCGCAACAATGAACACTCTAACGCTATCTCCCCTCCCCATGCACTCTCTGCTGGAGATGGACAACACCGAGTCGGACCTCGAAGAAGGCCTCAGTCTCTCTGTCTCCGGGCCACCTTCCATGGGAAGCAACTTCTCAACATCTTCATCCCTGTACGACTCCTTGAGTCCACCGTCTGGTCGCTCAACGCCTCAGAGGCCAGTCGAATTCGGCCCAGCATACAGCAACGCCATGCCGTTTGATTTCTCGTCTCCGCCAGCAGCCCACGGCACAGCTTACATCGGCCACGCATTCGAACATCAAATGGGCCGCGCGACCTACATAGAGGGTTCCTCGTCCGAGGGTTACCCGCCAATTCGAGTCAGAAGGAACTTGTCCAAGTCTGACGCCTTTGGCGGATTCGATTACAGCACCTTCCTGGAGTCGCCAATGAATCAGATGTTCCAACCCCATAGCGGCCTGCTTTCCTCTTCCTACGGAGGGGCACTCGTCGATACTGCTGAGCTTCGATCTCACTCGTTCGACACGTCCCAATTGACCAGCTCGACGGTCCGCATGTCTGAAATGGGCGAAATGGCACCCTACCCCATCATCGACAGTGCACTTGTCCGCAGGACACAGGTTCTATCCTTTGGCCCGTCTAATTCAGAGTCTGCGGCCCCCCAACCTCTGGTGTCCCCAGTCGACACCATATCATCTCCTGAGATGGAGAGCGTTGACACCATTACTCCCAGGCGCAGGAGGGCCTATGTAGTTAGGCGCGCCGCCCAGCGGTCAGGGGTCCGAAGGGCGGCCAGGCAGGCCTCGGGTGGAGAGAATAATGGGGGGTCTTCGCTTGGACCCATTGAGGTCAGGAGAATTAGTCCGGGCGGTAACAGGTGCGAGTTTCCCGGTTGCGACAAGGCATTCAACCGAAAGGAACACCTCAAAAGGCACGAGTCAACGTAAGTTTTTCTCCGCTTCTGTCTTGTTTTCCGGAACACTCTCGTGCTAATTTGTTTTCTACTCTGTAGGACTCACCAAGGAGTGAGGATCGAATGCCCCTTCTGCAAGGAAAAGAGCGAAAAGCCATTCAACAGGCACGACAACTTCAAGCACCACATCGGCATCCACGCCCAGCCTCGGACCCATGGCCGGGTCGAATATGTTCCCGAGGCGGCGGCCTACTACAGAAAGCTGGTCGCCGCAACCAAACCGCGGAAGCCAAGTAAGAAGAATTTCAAGTCAAAGCTATGAGAAGACGATGGACGTCTAATTTCTTCTCATGACACTTAATAATGTTCTTAATCTTACGCGGTATGATGCGGTACGGCTGGGGTGGAACCCGTTTTTAGGCCCTTCTCTATCTTGTTTTTGGTTTTATTTGTCTGCTATGTTCAGATTCATGTCTTGATGGATTATGGCCCCCTCTTAATTTTTATTACAATGGATTGGAGTTTTAAATGTGTGTTATAACTTATTCGACGGTCACTTTTGTTGGATGTGGGCGTTGTTTGCTGTCTTTTCGACTCACCACCCTCTTCGTTTTTCTATTTGCTGCTGGAGGATAATTCTTTACAGGATCAAACTGAAAACGGAAAAAAAGGAAAGCAAAAAAAGAAAAAAAGAAAAAAAGAAAAAAAGAAAAAAAGAAAAAAAGAAAAAAAGAAAAAAAGAAAAAAAGAAAAAAAGAAAAAAAGAAAAAAAGAAAAAAAGAAAAAAAGAAAAAAAAAATGAAAATGAGAAAAAGAAAAAATGACAAAAAAGGAAAAAAGGGTAGCCTCAAAAGACGGCATTGGAAACCCGGAATGTACTTGTTATTTTTCTTTTGTAATGGTTTAACCTACAAATAAAA
>SJVG01000663.1:0-21310 GCA_034774675.1 Scedosporium minutisporum
CTTTATTACCTTAGTTTTAGTACTATTAATATAGGCGGAATTAATAGATTTATATTTTATAGTCTTAATAGATAGATTCCTTTTTAAAAAGCCTTCTATCTATCTTTTTCTAAGTAGTTATATATCTCTCTAGGTTCTAAGAATCCTTTTTGTAAAAGAGCGAACTTATATATAGGTTAGAGGAAGTCCTATAGCCCCTTAAGTCAGAACCTATAATATTAAGAGGGTTTCTTAGGAAGTGCTAAGTCTCTAGAAGCTAGAATAGGCCTCTTTTCTTAGCTAGTGGCTAAGAATATAGTTTCTAATAGTTGTTCTTTGTTACGATCCTAACACTAGGGCTGGGTTGATCAATAGAATACAGAAGGTGTAAGGGTCGTAGGGGCCTGTTATGGGTTAAGTGAGGCAGTCGATTAGTATTCACAAGATGTAGGTATGAGGTGCGTATTCAAGTGTAGGGGTGTAGTTGTACTTGAATTGACTACTGAAGAGTCTGGAAGAACATACTAGCTACCTAGCGGGCTCCGTAGTTTATATAGTCGTAGTCCTTCCATCTCTTCTCTTCCGAATCGCCAATGCCCTGGGCGATTCCTTTGGTGAAAGTAGCGAAGTCGAACGCCGACTTGTCGACTTCCTTCCGGAAGTCGCCCAAGTCGCTGGCTACTCGTGCTACGTGTTCTAATTGGTCTGCGCGGTTTATCGTTGTTCCGTAGTTTCCGCATTCTGCCGTCCCAGACCGCCCGGCCGACTATTTGGCCTGGCTTGGTCGTGACATTCTTGGAATACCCTATTCCTTGGCGGCTCTGGCGGTTGGCATCCCATTTGCGATAGCATCGAGGGAATCCTAAAGGTCTTCTTCTATATAGGACTTCATATTTGGTAGGGGAAGCTGTATACGGAATTTGAAGTAGATTAGAATTGGGATGGTAGAGGAATTGCAGTTAAAAAATGGGACATATTAAACTAGCGGTGTGGAATTTGGGGTGGCCAAGAGGGGGGGCTTTGACTTAAAACCAGAAAGTGATCGCTATTTCTAGCTTTCGGGTGTACCTGGCTGCGGAAAATCAGCTACCGCAAGTCACGTCGTCCGCCGTCTAAAGGGGACTCCCGTCTGCTTCTACTTCTCCCAGGCCGGGGAGGATGCATCGAAGAGTCTAAGCAGGTTTTTATACTCCATGGCATTCTAGATGTCACGGGCCGGCCGCTTAAGAAGGCCCAGGGCGGTAGGACACAGCAGTAAAGGATAAACTACAGAAGTCACGAACCAATAGAAGTAAAGAACCTAGGACCGACAGGACCGACTACAGAACAGGGTCGGTCTGCAAGGGGACCGACGATACTACAGGATCAGTCCCAAGGGAGAGCTTAGGAAGGGAACGGATATATAAACTAAGAAAACCCCTATATATCTAGTCATCTTCCAAGACCCTCTAGTAGTCAATTCAAGTACAACTACACTCCTACACTTAAATACACACCTTATACCTACATCTTATATATTATAATCCTAATACTAGGGTCTAGTTAATTAATAGAATATAGAAAGTATAAGGGTTATAGGGCCTATCATAGGTTAAGTGAGGCAGTTGATTAGTATTTATAAGATATAGGTATAAGGTATATATTTAAGTGTAGAGGTGTAGCTATACTTGAATTAACTACTGGAAGTCTTGTAAGATAACTAGATTATATAGTGGGGCCTGTAGTTTATATAAACCTTATCTTCCTAAGCCTTCTAAGGTGATCGTTGGGTTCTTTTGATGATCGCCTCCGTCGCTTGTTGTGTTTGTAGGTGCGATCGTGACGATTACCTGGGGTGATCGCTGACACCCTTGACGAGCGCTTTTTCTTGTCATCTGTTGGCCGGCTGCAGCCAGCCGGCCCGCTACTGTTTTCTGCCGTGTCTCACCGCTTTTTGGGCCTGCATAAAGGTCGGCCCGTGACATTGTGAATACTGATCGACTGCCTCACTTGACCCACAACAGGCCCCTACGACCCTCACACCCTCTGTATTCCATTGATCAACTAGACCCCAGTGTTAGGATCGTAACACTAGATGGCTAAAACGAACCCGGAAGTCCGTGGATCCCTGTATAGGGTCTCTCAGCAAGGGCTTCCCATTTACAACCGAAATTACAAAATCATCTGGAATAATGTATTTACGGAATGCGTGTTCGCGGGAAACTATGCAAAAACGTAAGTCGCAAAATGAGTCCCTGTCCTATACCGCATTCTCAAAGTGGTTGCTCACGCCCACACCCCGAGAAACAGCCATTACTGGGTGATTGACGGACTGGACGAAGCGGTCGACGGCCGCCTTGTCGACGACTTGTTTTCCATGTTGTCAAAGATTGATCGCCACGTTCTCCTTAAAGTCTTCACCACGAGCCGATCAAGCCAAGAGCTAGGCAGGCTATTCGCCATGCCGCCTATTACCATATCCGAGCATATCATGATAGAGGATACGCTAAGTGACATTAAACTCCACGTAGACACCCTATCAGCTAGTTTGCCGATCGTAGACGAGTCGGTGAAGAAGGACGTCAATAGAATCGTGGATAAAGCGGCAGGAAATTTTCTTTGGGCTAACCTTGTGCTGAGGCAACTCCAAGATGCCAGTACACTTGAAGATATACACGATGTGCTTGACGGCATTCCACCGGAGATACAAGAACTCTACGACAACTCCTTGAGAAAGCTTGAGTACTCCAGAAACAGGGACCTCGCAAAGCACATGATTACCTGGGCCATGTGCGCTGTCCAGCCCTTGACAGTTGACCAGATGAAAGATGCCATCAAGCTCAGCCTCAACAAAACAATCACACGAGATCTCAAACCAAGTCTCTAATATCTTAGCGGCCAATTTTTGCGCATTGATAGCCAGTCGCGGATACAAGTTGTCCACGAAACTGCTCGTGTCTTCCTCACTCATCTACACCTCAAGAGCGAATCTCGCATCGATCTCCATGAAGGAAACTTGACCGTCGCGCTCGCTTGCCTGAGCTACCTCCTTGGTGACGAGCTAAAGTACGGGCCGAGGCGCCCCATGTCGAGTAGCAACGAAAGAACGATGACCATCGCCGATTGCGCTTGCCGCCGATTCAGTGAGCACGTTGCACATTCTCCGTTCTTCTCCTCCGTTCTTTTCGACATGCTAGCCCAGTTCTTCAAAACGAAAGTCCTCTCTTGGATCGAGTGGATTGGCGAATCCGGGGATTTGGATTGCCTGCTTCGGACGGCGCGGGACCTCTCCATTTATCTTCGAAGCAGGGCAAGACACTATATGCCTATAATCTCAGCCGACCTTGATTCATGGTTCGTTGATCTGCCGCGAATTGTGACTCAATTCGGGGTCGATCTGCTAAGCGATCCTCGTGTCATTCACACCCTTGTGCCAGCTTTATCTGACCCGACCCTCCTTCAACAATTTATCGACACAGAAGGCGGCGTTAAGTTAATTGGGGCGAAACTAAGTAATGGGGATGATTGAATCTGTTCCGCTTCCTCTCGCGAAACCTCGGTGGACAAGCGCACCTCGGCGAGAGAAATTTTCGAGGTTTCTTCGGGGTACGACGCCTCTTGGACTGACCCGTATATTGATGATGCAGTCAAAGAGAGTGAGTAGCTATAATGGTCGGCACATTGGCGTATCCTAGAAACAGTGCTGACCGTTGTCCATTTTCCAGAGTTTCCTCTAGGGTCTAGGTTAATCAGTACCAATCTTCAGGGCACTAACCTCCTGACACGAAGGGCTCGGATGGAGGTTGAGCTGGTCGATGGCACTAGGAAATAGGGTAGTAACCGGCGATGTGGGAATGGAGTTGGTAAGGGGCGAGTTCCACGGGGCGACTGAAATTCACAAGCATGTCCCCAATGGAATTCCGCGTCCAGTGGGTTGGGGAACCTACCGTTCAGACCCTAACACCCACTTCTACCTTTGCGAGTTCGTCGACATGATCGAGGAACTGCCAGATGTTGGCGGCTTCTGCTCCATGCTCGCGCAGCTCCACCGCAGCAGAATGCTTTCCGAGGATGCGCCGACCCAGTTTGGCTTCCCGGTCATCACATATGATGGGAAGATGTGGCAGGATGTGACGTGGTACCAGTCCTGGGAAGAATCGTTCTCGCGTCAAATACGAGCCTTCATCCAGCAGGAACGGGCTTCTCAGGGCCCTAGTGCGGAATTAGACGAACTGTTGCCTTCATTCATTGACAAGGTTATCCCCCGACTGTTAAGACCATTGCAGTCGGAAAATCAAACCCGCCATCATCCATGGCGACATTCGGTATGGCAACATCGCAGTAAACGCCGATACGGGGGGGTCCTATCATGTTCAACCCGTCGGTGGTCTGGGGTCATAATGAAAGTGAGTCTCGCTCCTCCCTGTGGCTGGTTTTTGTTATGGAGAATAGAAAGTAATTCTTTGAAGCGACCTCGGCAACATGAACACACCTCCGTATGGAATGGGGAGACACTGGATGAGAGAGTACCACAGGAATACCCCCATCTCTGCCCCTGAGGAAGACTACGATGATCGAAACACTGTATATGCGATGTAGGCTGTCCCTCTCATCCTCTCTGTTCCTCTCATCCTCCAAACATCAGTATTGTCTCCGCTAACCACAACTACACGTTCGTACTCAGCCGCGGACTTTTTTCCACTTCCACTAAACATCCGGAAAATGATACCTTCCGAAAGACGTATGATGTCAACTCCGGATAATTATATTCTTGTCGCTCGGCTAACGAACTCTAGGCTCATCTCCAAGATCCGACAACTTGTGCAGAAGTACCCCGAGGGGTATCAAGGTGAATAGCACATTTTCGTGTTGTTGAAGCTCGTTTAGGAGATGGGCTTCGCAGGGTCTTTAAGGTAGCATTATCTCCAAACTCGCTGTTACTTTATGTACCTGATCATATATGGGTGCAGTTACGACTGTCGGGAGTGGATGAGGGGATTTTTTATGTGTTTGGGATGTCTGCGAGCAGACGAGTAAACGACCATACGATTCCATAGGACTAGTCTCAGGTAATGAACGATGATGATCCTGAGTCTGGGCTGTGACAAACCAATTGCACCATGGTCTTCTTACGTCTGGTGTCTACACGGCTATCGTGCGTGAATGGCATGACAAGGGGTTAGTTGAGAAAGAGACGATGCCCAGTGTGGAATATGCTTCAGAAATGGATTCGCGTTTTGCCAACCGATCCGGAGGTAGAACGGAGCAGACGGGCAGAGCTTCAAGGGGAGCTTGATATATTAGCCAGCACGCTGCTGAACTCTAAGGTCCTATGCGGGCAGGGGAACATCATAAATGTTGGTCCTCTGTCCCAAAAGGAACGTTGGAGTTCGTGTTACTTAGCTCTCCAGAATCCTATTTTATGGCCTGCCAATTTCTCGCCCTTCCCTTCAACTCTCATAAGTCTTCCCACACACTTCCAGGAGCCCCGCCACCCATCTTTCAGCACCTCACCACCGTTGACCCGCGCCACAGAATCGTACGAAAGGCAAGAAAGTTGCCTCAGTGCCATAGTTCAGGTAGCTAGGTCGCCGAATCTCCGAAGCTTACAGGTTAGCCTACCACCCATGTGCCAGTTTTCACACATCGATTGATCGATCACTCCAGGCCACTCGGTGCATAGAGCTAAACAGTGCTCTTTAGACTTGGGATGTAAGACGTGACGTCCATTTTGCTTTAAACTATAGTTGTAGTGAATTGATCTATTATTGGCTCTCTTGTACGTTCTATGCTTATTAACATGCCAAGTTTTAGAGGCGTCGTGGGGGTATCATTTAGATTGGACGTCGTCCGAACAATGATTCAGATCCTTTGATGGTGTCATCGATGGATCATCATGACTGGTTCATTTGAAGCAATCTGCTGCGAAAGGGCGTGTGGCACGTGATATTGCATCAAGCTTCCTGCTCGACAAGTCTGACTCTTGGGCGATCATTAACCCCATCCTCAACCCGCTCAGCAGAGTCTAGACACATTGGTTTCCAAAATCAATTAGTTTCCCTGTTAGGAGATCGTCTGTCCTGCCATCAAAGTATCATTTATGAAAAGCAACATGCCGCCATTGCAAGATGTCCAGGCACTGACTTTCGATGTCTTTGGCACCTGTGTTGATTGGCGGACGACGGTTGTTGCCGAGGTCTCCGCATCATGGAGCTCAAAGGCCAAATCGCAGGACCTCACGGAGCCCACTCGTGAGAAGCTCAAATCACTCACACGCCAGGACGCCGAAAATTTCGCTCAGCAGTGGCGCAACTCGTACGGGAAATTTACTTCTACTTTCGTTCCCGGAAAAACACCTTGGAAGGACATCGATACGCACCACTATGACAGTCTCATCCTTCTCCTGCAAGAGTGGGGTATCTCCGAATCCTATAGCGACGGCGAGAGTCGAGAGTTGAGCCTCGTGTGGCATCGCCTAGCGCCGTGGACGGACTCCATCAATGGTCTTCATCGGCTAAACGCCAAGTACACCACAGCAACCCTATCCAATGGGAACCAAGAGCTGTTGAAGGACCTCAATCGAATGCTGGACGACAGGTTCCAAGTTATCATATCCGCGGCCGACTTTGGAGCCTACAAGCCCAATCCCCTTGTATATGATGGCGCGGCGTCAAAGTTAGGTCTGCCACCGGAACATGTTGCGATGGTCGCCGCGCATTTGGGGGATCTGAAGGCAGCTCAGGGTCGTGGGATGAAAACCATTTACGTGGAGAGGTTGGCGGAAGAGGGATATAGCCCAGACCAGATAGAGAACGCTCGGGAATGGGTCGACATTTGGGTACCGTTGGAGGAGGAAGGATTTATCGAGGTAGCACGGCGGTTGGGCTGTTGAGGCAGTATTTTCACTCTAGTCGCTTGAGACTACCATATTCAATGGAGAGGACGTAAATGGCACTATGGTTGCCCATAAAAGAGTGCTGTTGAACCTTTGGTAGTGATACGCCTGGGAATGTGTCTATGCTCAAGTAACTGGTTTATCGAGTGGTCCCGATCATTACTGACTCAAATGGAGTGTTGAGTTGTCGAACAAGCCAACGTTGAACGACGTCTCCATTAGCTATTATATCAAGCACAAAGGTTTTTCTTGCGGTCTTAGTTAAACCTCCGAACTGGATTAATTCTGAAGACTCGAGCAATCAACGGCCATCCTCGGACAGCCAAGACCTAAAATATTCTCTCTACGGAAGAGTTATCCTTGCCAAGCACCGGGGAGTCCACGGAGATTGGGGCTAAATGCGGGTTCAATATATGGGGATAATCGGACAGGATCCAAAGTTTGAGTGCCGTATCGAAAAGAGAAATTCGCCTGTCGGGTGGGAATGCTAAGATGAGGGGAAGGTAGGTAGTGGATGAATATTCTCTCACCAAGGGAATGGCGATCAAAGCTCTAATCAGCCCAGGATGGTATAGAGCCTAGGACTGGAGACGCTTAATTTTCTCGAGTTGACACAGATGTACGCCTTCTCCCATCGATGGAGGAGTTACCTAAACCATTACATCGTAGAAATATATATAAATTCCGGGTTCGGGAGAGAGAATCTCAAGCGAAGTTCTAGAATTGGGTATTGCTTTCCGGTCAGCCTATAATCTCTCCTGCTATTTCAAGTTGGGCTAGTCCGTAAAGTATTTATGACTCCAAATCGGATCTGTCCCTCTATCCTTTAACTTGAGCAAACCGGACAGGGAAAACGAGGCCTGGGCGTGCAGCAGCAAATACCGGACAAGCTCACTTTTGCTACAGCTAAGCAACGGCCATCATATCCGACTTCAAGTGTCAGTTCTACAGAAGAAAGCGTAGGAATAAAATCTCAGGATGATTTACTATCTGGTCCGGGTTTTGTGTGCCTAATCATGCGTTCACTAGGTATTCTGAAATAGAGTGAGAGAATACATGTATCAACCAAGGTTGAGTTGATCCATTGCGCCCTCCATCTAAAGTCAGAAGTTTATTTCGTGACGGTCTTGATATCGAAAAACATCTAGATACAAGTAATAACGTATTAACAATTTCAATCTGCGAAACACCGCCGCTCGGTCCTCGTGGTATGAAGTCAAGGATACTCGTTACAGAAGCCTACTTCTACTGGAGATCACATTGCCACTTGCTTGTGGTCGCCAGATCTGCGGTTGGTTTTCTGGATTGGGGTACTCCGGCTTTAGGGTACCGAAATTAGTCCATATAGAGAGGATGATAAACGGAGCGTGACAACGGGATGACCTGCGCAGGTAATATAGGGAGATTATAGCCGCCGAAGGCCAATTTCTGAAGGCTAAAGCTTCTCATTTGGCCCCCTCATAAGAAGTCTGGACATAGATCCGATCTATCGAAATGGAGAAATCTACGGCATCAGCCAATCTAATTTATGCCGCCCTATCCGGTCGCCGGAACCCTCTCCGGCAAATACTAGCAATGTAAATGGCGTACGACGCGTGGCGAGGAGTCCGTCTCCGCAATGGAGCAAGTATTTCCGTCGATGTGGGTTTCCAAAGACTTAGCTCTTCGATCTATTTAATTATCTCGAGGTTCGCCAAGCTTGTTTGCCCAGACTGTCGTCCCGTAGTCGACTGCGTTGTGTCCCGCCTAGTTTCTCGCTCACCGAACTGTTGGTAACAGGCTTCCAAAATGCACATCCTTAGTGTAACCGCGGCTGTAGCCGTTTTTCTCGGCGCTGGTACGTGAAAATCTGCCTTGTTTCAACACAACCGTGTGGACAAAGCCCCGTTTTGTTTGCCACGGTGAAACTGACTTTGCGGTCCATTGCAGCAAATGTCGTCGCCCAAGTTCCGCAGCTCCCAGTCCCGACGACATGCACCGGTGTCTCCGCTATGCGCTTCCCGCAATACACGGTCGCTCCCGGCTGGCAATTCTTGAAGATCGCCGGGGGTCTTCAGGGCGTCCGAACGATCGTTTTCGATCCCCTGGGCAATATGCTCGTGTCGGAAGCCAGGAAGGGCATTTCGATCCACACCTTTGGCGAGAATGGCTGCATTAGCGCCTCTACTATGCTGATCTCCGACATTTCGCTCAACCACGGCCTTGCTCTCACCCCAGATGGCAAGACGCTATATGCCAGCTCCGAAAGGAACGCGATGGCGTGGACATACGATCCGGCCACAAGGACAGTTTCTAATAAGAAGACGGTCGTCAATGGGATGGACTCGGGCATCCACTCGACGAGGAACTTGCTCGTTTCGCCTAAGTCGCCCAACTTGGTCATGCTGCAAGTCGGCAGCAACTCGAACTTGGACATGCAATCGGCCCAGGCAGCTACTGGGCGAGCCATTGTCAAGATTTTCGACATGGACAAGGCCCCGGCCAACGGATTCAACTACAAGACCGACGGCGAGGTTCTTGCGTGGGGACTTCGTAATGAGATTGGTTTTACCGCCGACCCCAATGGCCACGTCTGGGGTGTCGAGAACAGCGGTGATGTAAGTATTTATCTACTCTCTAGCGAATGTGCACCCTTTCTGGTCTACTAACACGTTTGGTGCAGGATTTTAGGCGTAACGGAGCTGATATTCATATCGACAACCCGGCTGAGAAGCTGAACTTCCGTATGTCACTTATTTCCACAGAACCCACTCAAATCCGTGGCCTTTCCCAGACAGCTTGCTAACACCTTATTTGTTGATAGTTGGCGATCCCACCAAGGCCAGAGATCAATTCTTTGGATATCCCGACTGCTTCTCCGTCTGGGATCCCACTCCATTCAACGGCCAGCTGAAGACCGGCGACCACTTCGTCATCAATTCGCAGGGTGGCAATACCGATGCGGGCTGCAATGACAAAGCCATCAAGCCGCGTCTCACTTTCCAGGCGCATAGTGCCCCCATCTGGAACAGCTTCGACACCAACGCCACGAACATGTACGTCACTTTCCACGGCTCCTGGAACCGTCAGCCTGCCACCGGTTTCAAGGTTGTCGAGATTCCCTTCACTCAGCTTGAGAACGGACAATATGACCCCGTCGCTGCCCCCGACAGCCGAGAGGGATATAAGGATATCTTCGGCGCCACCAACCCCGGAAGCTGCACTGCCAACGGCTTGACCATGAGCAACTGCTTCCGTCTCACAGCGTCAACTTGGGACCCCGCCGGCCGTGGCTTGTTCGTCGGCAGTGATAATGCCAGCGAGGGCGAGATTTACCTCCTGTCTAAGAAGGCTTAGTCCTGAAAGCCGGCCTACTCCAGGTCCGTAGTCACGGCATGGGGAAATTGAACTAAATGCCTGGATATCCCGTGCACATTTAAAATGGAGCTTGTGTATATAAATTGTACTGCCCTTCTGCGGGAATGTTTGTCTCCTAACCTTCATGTATATCGATAAACGAACCGTCGCGTTTATTCTTTCTCAATGTTATGGTTTTATACGCCTCAGCTTTCATTAGTCGGCCGACCCATGGCAGTCAATGACGAGCGGAACCCGTGATAAAATATCCAGAATGGACGTGCCTGCCTGTTAGCCGGTCCTTGTAGGGTGAAGCTGGTTTCGTATCCCATGATATTAGATAAGAAAGCTCTGGTTGTAAGAGCGCTTGAGGAACGCAACGAGGGCATTCCGAAGGAGAACATGCGTTCGAATGTTAGAAGTTCCTCGATTCTACTTACCTTCTATTTAATATTGGGGTAACTGAGGCCGCTACTGTACAGTTCCAGCTCCCGTCAACTATTCGCAAGGACAAACGCTCGTAGGTTATGGCACGCAGCTCTGGTCTTTGCCGTTGCTCGTTGCTCGTTGCTCGAATCAACGTCAACCTAGTCTCTATGTTCGTGAATATCGCGGTAAGAAGATAGATAGAATTCGGGTTTTAGAAAACGTTAAGACAAGTGTCGTGGAAGTTAAAGTGAGTTAGAGTTCACATTGGGATGATAGATGGGACTCATAATTGAGATCTATAAGTTGAGGCAAGCATTATGACTATTACACTATGGGTAGCGTCGTTTGGGTGATTAATTAAGGATCGAGTCACTCTAGGCAGTCAATGCTCGTTCGCACCTTGCATTTCCTCAGCTTGTCTTGGATGTTGCTGTGAGCAGGATTTCGCAGTTGCTTCTCTCAGCCGACATGGCATCAAGATGAGGGTCCCCAAGGTCTCAGAGTTAGTCGCAGCAGGCGATAAGACACCAGATTTAGATGTCGCCTGTCCCATCGAATATCTGGACCAAGGTATGTCCGAGAAGCATTTCACACACTCCTTGTTCCTCATCTACCCGACTATCGTCTTAAACTCTTCTTGCACTTTCCATCTCTTCACTCATCGAGATCCGACTTCTGTTTAACGATGTGATCAGCGAGTCTTTTCCATCATCCTCAAGACACATTGCGTCTAGGCTGTTGATGTGCCCCAAGCTCATAGGGCATGTAACAAGGGGGGTATACATTTTATAGTTAGCATATGATGCTATTGAAAGGGTATTAATATCATATCCGCGATCGGGGCTTCCACATGTCTCAAACCACCTTTTTGGGTAGGAGTTCGAGGAGCATAGGTTGCATCATCAAGTAGCCCGGTAACTAACTCGTTAAATATCAAGACCAACAAGAGAACTCATCCTTCACCTCGTGCTATAAACCTGCCCTCTAATACGACACTAGAAAGCGTACATATTCCAACACCATAGTCTATATATAATAGTCAACTATTATTGGACCCTACTTGTCCAAGAATCCAAGATATGAGTGATATAGTTTCCCATGGCATCAGGACGCGACCAACCAAGAAGAGGCTTGATGGATGGAAACTTTCTGCAATGCGACGTAAATCTAAGATCTGCTCACAGACGTTGGGGGCGAAAAAGCCACCCACCGTCTCTCAGATGCACAACATCAATTGATAGCTGGCACAAGCAATGGAGGCGGACTGTACCTGTGGGCTGTGGTAGGGGCGGAGAAAACGGGGCATCGACGTTTAACATGAGTATTTCATGCGCATATTAAGCATTAAGCCGAGACCCTAGATTTGCGGGGAGAATTGATTGGGGGACTATGCCTCTCTCCGCAAAATCTATCTCCCGTGAATACATATTTACATCATACAATTCAATCAAACGCAAGAGATTGGTGGACCGATAAATTGAATATGTGGCAAAATTTGTCTTGGCTTGCTTCGTGAAACGAGCCAGCCGTGCTTTGGCTGGCCAGGGTAAAATGGCTGTATTATTTTTTTTCCTTTTCAATTTTTTATTTTATTCTTCCCCATTTTCTTCTGTTCCTTTGTTTTTCTTTTTGTCTTCTTCTTCTGTTCTTTTCCCTTATGGCCTATTAAAGTTGGCGAAAATTAAAGCGCTTTAGAGAACAGGTGAGAGCCTGCCGTGATTGTTTTCAGTTGTTCACCTCCTCGTTTTCTTCCTTCTTGGCGTAGGATTTCTCCAGGGTGGCAAGTGTCAAATGGTGGAAGAACTGCCTCTGGATCACAACATGATGCAGCATGATATTGTGTAAGCACCTGTGACCCACGAACGGTTCGGCTATCGGACCGTCTAGGATGACTCCGCAATGCTCCGAATACTACCTCTAGGGTCCGGGGTTTTAGATCACCTCGCTAAGAATAAGCTTTTCTGACAAGGCCGAGGAAAGATCCATGATCCATGGGCAAATCCAGTCCTGCTCGACCTGAAAATTATACTCGAGGTTGCGTTGAGTGCTAGAGGGGATGCACTTGATCTGCAGAACAAACGAACAAGGCTCAGCCGCGGAGTTCGTCGTGTTCGACGTCATTGGCTTGGCAGGGGAAGTTTGGCCGGGGAGCCCTGGGTGAAGGGTGGGATGGGGGAATGCACGGAGGGTTCCCCATGAGAAGAGTGTGAGCGGCCCAGAGTACTCAAGAGTTGAGAATTTGGGTTGGCGGCATGTTCCACGGAACCACAGAAACCACGGACATTGAGGCACCCCATTCAGGAATCTGCGAGGAACATGTGGAGCCCTACTTTGGACAAGACTGACCAATGTGACCTCCTCCCGGCCCGTCGGTTCCGCCGTCTGGGGGCCCCGGATAAGGCAGCACTTTCTCCTGTTGGTGGGTTTTATTCTCTTTTGCCTATGAATTCCCCGAATCCGAGGGCCTGACACCTCCACGCATGGAGGAAAACTCGAACGAAAGGGGAAAGAGGAAAAAAGAAAAAAAAGGAAAGAACACAACTCTGACCCCGGAGTGCCACTATATATAGTAAGCCTAGTGTATAAAAATCGTAAGACATCGTTATTGAGGTGGCGGTAGTGGTGGTGACAGTATTGAGGTGGTGGTGGTGAACTGATTTGTTCAATATTGATGTCGTCGTTCTACTATCAGCTAGCACTCGCAAGAAGGGGAATAGGGCAATGATTCTTCCCCCTTTGGACCCTTTTGTCCGAACAAACGATAACCATAGGGATCTCCTGAGCTCAGCATGGAAGCACGGCGAAACAGAAAGAGGAAATCTGCTCTGCCGGCCCCCACGTGTAAGCGTGAGGAGGTGCAGATTCCGCCCCCGAATCTGGGGTTAATATGGATAATCGGAGCATTAATGGATCCCAGCCAGGGACTGCGGAGCAACAGCCACCCAGACATAATTGCACAAATGACGGCAGCGACCAGCCTGTAGGCGTGTAGCAGATAGCAGCGTGTATAGCCAGTGAGCATGAACAATAACAATTTCGCTTCAAATATCCATCTGACGACATATTTGAAAGACTATGGAGCTCGGCAGTACGGCCAACACGGCCAACACGGCCAACACGGCCTGCGATTGCCTTTCAATGTGCAGTCCCTCACCCTAAACCTACTCGAGCAAGCCGGCAAATCTGTCTACCACACTCCACATAGCCTATTTCGCGACGAGCGAAGTTTATTTGTCCTTGGCAGGAGGCTCGGTATATTCCACTTGCCCAACTGGGCACGACCAACCCCTGGTCCTGGTCCCGGGTCTTCCTGTTGCTTCCCGGAGTTGGCCGGACATGGGCCTACTCTCCCAATGGACCCTTTAAACTAGGATGCCTCGTCCCTGTTCATGATCCTGGAATATCAGCCCCCGGATCCCCATGTAACCCACCACCCTTCCCACATCGTCTCGGCCACTGTTCGCAACAACTATCCACTGCCCCCACGGGTTGTCGGAATCGACGTTGCGATCTCTGGATCTTGGAACGTTGTAGGACTAGAGCGAGAAAGTGAAACTAGAGAGCCTCCTTACCAGACCGTCTTTATTCATTCTTTTTCATTGCTACCCTCAATCGACCGACGATCGACACTGGTGCGACCGGAGAACAACGTAGACTGGCTCAGCACAATTCTCTCTACAGGTTCTCCGATTGATTCGAGGTTTCGTTCTTTCCTTTTCCATTTTTTTTCCATCCGAAGAATCCCTGTCCTCACTCAAGTTCTCGCTCTGGGCTCCGAGTCACTCGTTATTTTCACATTTCCCTCCTGGGAAGAATTCGACATGTCTTCGCCATGGTATGAGGAAAAGTCTATCGCGTCAAGCGACGAAATAAAGAGTATCGACGACGCAGAGAAGGGTCTGTACGAGAAGACGAACGGCTTGCCGGTCAGACCAACGAGCGCCCGCTCTGATAAGAAGAAGTCATTGCACATCGACACGAATCAGTGGCCTCTCTCGCCCATTCATGAGGGAATAACACCCTTCACGAGCGTGCCGGAATTATCGCTGTCATGGCCGAGGGGATTTAAAGCTCCCGAGGAGTCTGTGAAGAAGCCAGCCCGGCCCAAGCCAAAGATCAGTCGATGGATCCGCTTCAATCTTTGGTTCAACACGTACCGGAAATTCTTCACATTCGTCGTCTCGCTGAACTTGACCGGCATTATTTTGGCCTCTCTTGGTCGATTCCCTTACGCCGAGGACCATCTTGGTGCGTTGGTGCTGGGTAACTTGCTCTTCGCCATCCTGATGCGAAACGAACTATTCTTGCGAATTCTGTACATCATTGCCATCTACGGCCTGAGAAGCGTACGTACATTCATTCTCTTTACGTGTCTCCCCACGGTCTTCTTCTCCTTGAGAATTAAGCCCTGACGATCGACATTTTCTTTTATTAGTGGGCTCCGTTGTTTCTCAAGCTCGCGGTCACTTCGGTCTTGCAACACGTCGGAGGCATCCACTCGGGCTGCGCCCTCTCCGGCGCTGGGTAAGTTAACAGCGAAATGGAAATAGAGCTGAGAATGCAGTCCTAACAGAGTCTCTAGCTGGCTAGTCTTCAAGATTGTCGATATCGTACGGCATATGTCGGTCCAGCATATCACTGTCGTCGTTGCTGGAATAATTACAAACGTTCTTGTGCTCATTTCCATTCTTAGCGCCTTCCCCTGGGTTCGAAAGTTAGTCCTTTTAACACCAAGTTTCCTGCAGTACTGTGAGCAGCCACTGACTTTGCTCGACTAGCAACTATCACAACGTGTTTGAGGGCCACCATCGATTCATTGGATGGCTAGGTCTAGCAGTACGTGTCGACGCTACTTTGTCCGGGAGACTTGTACTAACCAATGTTAGGCCACCTGGATCTTTGTGATCCTGGGCAACTTTTACGATATCAAACTCGGACAGTGGAGAGCCGACGCCAACTCGCTGCTCAGCGCACAGGAATTTTGGTTTGCAGTGTTCATGACAGTATTGTACGTTGTCCTATCTATCGAGCGGATAACATTGAACGGTTGCTCACAACTCTTTAGTGTCCTCATCCCGTGGTGCACCCTTCGAAAGGTCCCTGTGGAAGTTGAAATTGTACGTTCCCTCCCCCGCCGCCCGTAAAGGGAAAAAGCCCTTTTTTTTCTCGACCTCCCACAACTAATCTAGCCTCCTAGCCATCGCCCAAAGTCGCTATTCTCCGCTTTGAACGAGGGATGCAGCAAGGCCTCCTTGGAAGAATCAGCCGCACCTCGGTCATGGAGTACCACGCATTTGGAACCATCAGCGAAGGCCGTAAATCCGGATGTCATTACATGATTTGTGGCGTACAGGGAGATTTCACGAAGGCGCTCGTTGACGATCCACCCAAAGCCGTTTGGACCCGGGAGCTGAAGTTCGGTATGTCTTCTGTAACTTTCCGGCCCCCAACATTGAAACGCCGCCCCCTTCGCTAACAGGTTGCAGCTGGTGTTGGACATGCATCGGCCATGTTTAAGCGAGGGATCCGAGTCTGTACTGGAACTGGTATTGGAGCTGCACTTTCTACCTGCATCCAGAGCCCAAATTGGTATGTCGCATTCCGAATCGACATTTGTTATCTTCAGTCGTCGTCATCTTTCTGACATTCATTTTAGGTTCCTCATTTGGATCGGCTCCGATCAGGAGAGGACCTTCGGACCGACTATTTCGGGCTTAATCCATAAGCACATAGAACCTGAGCGAATGATCCTCTGGGACTCGAAGAAACGAGGCGGACGGCCCGATACTGTCAAGCTTCTCGTAGAGACATGGCACAGCTTCGGAGCAGAGGTCATCTTCATCACCTCGAATATGCAGGGTAACGATGACATGATGCAAGGTTGCGCCGCAGGTATGTCTTCACATCCAATTCGGGCCGTAGTGTCCCCGGTATTTTCCAAGGGCATGGTTGATGGACTAACGACATCTAATGGCCAGCTGGCCTACATGCATTCGGCACTCTATGGGACTTCTGATAAATTCGGGATCTCGGATAGTGCATCGCCTTCCTCGAGTTATTGTTCCACAGACAGGGTCGAGCGCAGTTCGACATGAGGAAAGAGTGTTATATTGTCATCACTTTTATGTTTTTTTTCTTGTTTTCTTTTTTTGGATACAGGCATCCGCATCATCAACAGGGTCAAATTTAGAAGTTTCCATGCAAAAGCCGACGTGCAGCGCGACGCCGAATAGAAGCTTCGACACATGCTAGCCACATCTCACACACACATATTAGCCATAGTTAGGTTAGGCTCACTAGAGGGCTTAATCAGAAGAGGGAGGAGAAGACATTAATGTAAACCAGTTAATCATCATAGAATTTATGCGTGACGGCTATATTTCCAGGGCTCCCGTTCCATTTTCTCTTTTGTCGCGTTCTTGTTTGTCGCGACATGATTCCCGCGCTCAATGTGAGACTCGCTTCTTTGGGGCGGGAATCGTAGAATTTGGCCCCCGAAAAAATGCGTATAGATGAAGAGCCGAATATGATCCTCGCCATGCAATCAATTTGGATTTTAGCCAAGAGGGCCAAAACCGAGGGTCCGGCTCCGGGGTAATAATGAACGCCCTCAAACCCACACAATACTCGGCTTTACTTCAGGTATTCCATTTTCTCGAATCCTGGCTGCCGAAAGACAAAAAACTCCCTTTTAATGACTGCTGTGGGCAATCAGATCCGTCCCAGATAAGGTGCTGCTATAATCGAGCATAACAGCCTGTCTCCTCGCCTCGTCCCGCAGAACAAAGTCGACATTGAACGGTTTGGGGCTTAAAACCAAGCCTGTGTGAAATCCCGTTTCGACGGAGAGATTAAGCGGCTCGGGCGAAGTGATTTGGAAGGCCCATAGAAGCTTAGCTACGGTTATAAGGACGGAATTCTCGGCAAATTGCTCTCCGGGGCAGATTCTACGGCCCGCCCCAAACGTGTAGGTCGCCTTCCGGCCGTGAGTAGCTTCGAGGCCAGGCTTGAGGCCGAGAGGGTGTAACAAGTATCTCTCGGGTTCAAATTCTTCCGGGTCATCGTAGTCGTCCGCGTTTCGCTGGATTCCCCAAACGTTTGCAAGCAATGTGGTACCTTTGGGGATCTTGTATCCGTTGAAGGTGTCGTCGCGGTCCAGAACATGGGGGAGTCCATTGGGGGCTGGCGGACGGAGGCGGAAAGTCTAGTATTCACAAGCCGTCCCAATCTCTAATCAGTACCCCGCAAAAGTGGCACTGGCGGCAATAACAAATGGATGAATCGACTTAGGATTTCTTACCTCGGATAGGCAGGCTCGCACATACGGCAGCCGGTCGAGAATATCAGCCGTTGGCGGTGTTGTAGGGCTCGCTTGATTGATTTCCTCAAATGCCCTTTGCTGAATATCGGGGTGCGTTGTCAGGAACATGAGTAGACTCATCATGGTGGCCCAGGTAGTGTCTACAGCGGCGTCAAGGAGACCGCCACCCAGATAGGCCACCTCATCATCCGTAAACGATTTCCCTTTTCCTCCGTCCCTGTCCCTGTCGCCAAGAATTTTTGTCATCAAGCACTCGAGGCCATCAGTGCTCCCTTCGCTATTATTTTCGCAACGCAGTTCCTTGGCTGTTTTCAAATACCCAAAATACTCTTCAAACATGTATTCCCGCACAGTTCGCGCCTTGGTTTTCCAGTCAGCCAACCTCTCGGGAATCCATCGGAGGAAAGGAAAGATGTCGACGGGTGGGGTATTTCCCGGCTCAAGGAGTTCAAGCCATTTCTCTTGAGCATCGAAAAACCGATCGGCGAAAACCTTGCCTCGGTCCTCGAGGCGTTGGCCAGTAATGGCGAGAAGAGGCGTAGCCAAGGCCCAGTGCTTGATATGGTCTAGCGAGTCTTGGTGGCCTTCCGTTAGGAGAAGCCGGTACATGAGAGTGGACGCCGTTTCCTCCTGGAAGCGGAGACTTTGCTTGAGACCCACTGGACCGACAAAGTGAGCGACAGCTGCGCGCCATCGGCGGAGAAAGGCCTCGTTCTGGAGATTCAGAATGTGCTTGTCGCCATGTTCGCAGAAAACATGCTCGGCGGGAATGTAACTATACGGACGACCGGAGTAAATAGCGCCGCGCTTGTCGAACAGCTCGCGCACATATTCAGGGCTATGTAGGATAACAAGATTGGCGGGGCCGACCTTGAGCCCGATGATGTCGCCGTATGTCTTCGACCACTCGTGGAACTGGCAGAATGGCTGCTTGAGAGGGATCTGGTGCAGATTTCCAATACCGAGGATAGTCGGGGGACCCGGTGGGTAATCTTTCGGCCGTCGCGTTGAAAGAAGATATCTGATCACAACTGCAGCGATCGCAACACTGCCTGCTGCGACCGATGCCACTTGCCACGAACGAGCCAGCATCACGACCCTGTGCAAGAGAGAGAACGAGTGTTTTCGTCCGCATCCATCTCCCTGACACATTTCATTTTTTCGTCGGCCGTCCTAGCGTGTCGCTTTTATAACCGGGCGAGACCGTTCCAAGGATCCCCTTCCAGACCCCAAGTTCTCCTTCGTGCTGCTCACTCAAACAAGCGGGGCGTCGCACTGCATCGTAGACCCATGCGACCCACTGCAGGGATGGAATAGCTCCCGGAAGTGATTGGCTTCGTTGATGTTCATCCATGCCCTCTACGGTAACGGCCCCGCAGCCGTTGGATAGAAAGCCACCGGGGCGGACGCCGTGCAGTTCCACCGCCTCCTAAAATATGTGAAGGAATATAAGAGCAGGCATCTTGCTGACGAAGTGGAGAATCTCACTGCTTCTGATTCGCTACGGCTCGGGTTTTCCCTGCATGGCAGTCTGACGTGTCATGTTTTTATGTGGTATAAGGATTCGATGCAATATGATCGAGAGCCTGGCAGGGGATGAGAAAAGGAGGGGTCAAGTCAAAGCGTCGTCTCTTCAGGGTGAAGGATCTCGTGCACAAGTTCAGTCCGTGTATATTACGTATGCCTTGGTCTCGGAGATCGAGCAGTTCAGCGGCGACGCATTTGAAATAGCGACTCTCCGGGCCCATCGTGAAGTCGCCTTAAAATATATGAATCTGCAAGATGACTAAAATTTCCTCGAGGGCCTTTGCTTATCCTCATCCACCTTGTCCACTAGTTTGGGTTTTGATTTTGCATTGAGAGGTGGTAGCATTTGTGTCTCATCGCGGATATTGACTTAGGATCATATGGAAGTGGACAACGAGCACTGTTAGGTTCGATCAGAAGAAATCCGTCATAATCAACATCAAGCGTAGCTCCTTAATAGACTCGCACCTCCTACAGCTCACAAAGGTCTCCGACATAGCCCCTTCTCTGATCCACGACCCTAAAGCTCCACGACCTAGGGTATTCAACACCCCATTTCGACGCAAGAGCCTTGAGCTCATCCTCTGTGCCAGGGACAACGTTTACAAAGATGCGGTCACAATCCATCTTCGGCTCCGAATGCATCGCTCCTTCGGTCGATCCCACGCGGAAAAAAGCAAATTGACCTTCCTGAGGCTGCACAGCCCCAAATCGAACGTAGTCCTCGCCGAGTTTATGGCGTACCGCCTCGGCCGCAGTGGCACATCCCACGCACCGAATAGACGGGCAGACGTGGTCCTTGCTGCACTCTTGTCGAACACGGTCCCGCATTTGGCGGGCTTCCAGCTGGTGTGATTCCGGAATGAAGAGCGTCGAGGGCCCCAAGATCGTTCCGCATAATTTCCAGTTCGTGGCGTGGTCTACCGAGGAGGACATAAGTAGTGCCTTTTGAATAGAGTGTATCCACCTGCCGAAGTTTCCCTCTGACTCTGGCTCCTCGTCGAAGAAATAATCGTCGTTATGCCATCGAGGGCAGTCGTACTCTGTCGTCGGGTTGGTTGCGCGTATAGTCAACCAATAATGCCCGAGGCCTTTTTGTTGCAAAAACTCATTTATGCGGATGAGGAAAGCGATGAGAGAGGGAAGCAGCTCTCCTTCGAGAGTGCCTCTCAACCAGCGATGGAGCGACTCGGGAAGAGAATCGTGGCCAGGGTGCAACAGCGGGCCGAGATAGCTCCACGAAGAAGGGTTCCTGACAATGATCTCCGGACTCTCATGACCGTCACTGGTGGATATCACCTGAGGGAAGAAGTCGAAACTTTTTTCCTTGGGGCGGACGCCCACGTGGTGGACCATCGTCCGCTTATCCAGAGTTAAGTATGCGAGTCGAGCTTGGCGGAAATCAAGGCGAAAAGGGCAGAAGGAGGGGTTAATAACTTAATACACTTCTTCGGCAGAGACCTAAGACGGGAAGATCGAATATGGATTTCGGAGTTTCTCGTCTGACAGGGTATTTTTGTCACTGGACGCAAGAATGAGGAGATGCAGGGACCAATCAAGATTGGACGCGCCAATGCGGTCCCCCAAACCCCCCTTTGCTCCAGCAGTCGTTGCCATGGAAATCACTTCCACTTCCAGCGTAAATATTGAATTGTGTCGCGAGCTCACGACAACCTCGATTTAGGGGATTACAATTCTTCAACCTTGTATGGATAGAGAATTGAAGAAACAGCGATACTGTCCTTCTTCTTAACTTTTATTTTCCCTAACCTGTACGAAATCTATTTATATTAACTAGACATGATTAAAATATTTGAAAACGTCATGAAAATAGAAACCAAGGA
>SJVG01000664.1:0-21278 GCA_034774675.1 Scedosporium minutisporum
TCCACACACCACCGGAAGTGATTATGACCTGTGTCTTTTTGTCTATGAAGAAGCGATCGATGCGGGCAACGAGATCAATTCCTCCCCCCACCAGCCATCGCAAGCAGAATATCGGTATGAAAAAGGCCCAAGTGTATTTCCTGGAGAACAGAGTATCTCCAGAGCGTACTTCGTACTTCCTAGAGAGCGTTAAAACTGTTGATGAATTCCATTTCACACACTACTTCTGGGACAAGACGGGACGAAAACAGTACACATTGACCGGTAAACTTCCCCCGGTTACAGTTGCTTCTCAATGACACTAGTGGTGCTGTCACGGACTCATTCCCGCACTCCTCCTCTGCTCGAGGCGACACCCCCCCTCCCCCGGACCTGTTCCATCACTCCCCTGATGCCGCGCAAAAGATCTGATTTGTACCAGGATCCTGTCAGATGAACCACCCTTTCCAAGAATGGTTCGCCCTCCTGCATGGGGAAATGGATTCATACAAAGGAAAAAGACTCCACACGTCTGAAGTTTCTCTCCTAGTAGTACTAGATCCCGCACCTTTCCCAATGGCCCGCGAGACACGGGCAACCGCATAGCATATATATTCATCTCGTGCCGCTCCCACACCTGCTCGTCAAATTCGGGTGTATCCCTTCCCCCCCACTCCCGTACAGGAAGGCTCTCGAGAAAAAGGCCAAAACGAAAGAGGGAAGTGCCTATCGAGAGCAACAGCACAACATGGCGTTTGCATACATTCTCCCCCGGCATGACCTCACGCCGAATTACCTGTTCCCTAGACAGGAGAACAACACCGATATCAGTTCCGATCCTGGGCTTCCTCCGCCCATGACCCCGGAGGAGATTGCCGCCGCACCGCATCCCAACTTCGGCCCCAAACTCGTCACTTCGATATGGGTTCTCATTGGACTCTCGGCGGCATTCTTAGCATTGCGGCTTTACTGTAAATTCTCTCGGCATCGTGGAACATGGTGGGATGACTATCTGTTGATCGGAGCATGGGTAGGTTGGCCCTCGGCTTACGCTTCATTCCTATCTGCTCGTGATTCACCCATCACAGCGAAGCAACATTAACGGGATGAATTTAGCTTTGCATCACCGCCGAATCCGCCTGCCTTACGTACGCTACCAGCCTTGGCTACGGAAAGTTCTGGTACGACTGGTCTCCGATCTACGAGGAGGTCACCACCATGATCAAGCTCATCAACTCCGCCGGCTCCTTGTCCCTCACTGCGGCCATCTGGTCCAAGACGAGCTTCGCCCTTACGCTCCTCCGACTCACCGAAGGCAGGATCAAGTGGCTCATATGGTTCATCATCATCTCCATGAATATTGCCATGGGTCTCAGCGCCCTTTTCGTCTGGGTCCAGTGCACGCCTCTTCCTCGGGTATGGGATCGTCTTGTCCCGGGAACCTGCTGGGAGGCACACGTCCTTCCCAACTATAACATCTTTTCGGCCTGTGAGTGACTCTCTATCCATATAAGTCGGGAAAACTGTGACATGCAAAGCTGACTTGCCATTTACTTCCTTTCTAAGCTTACTCTGCTGCGATGGACATTACTCTCGCTCTCCTCCCCTGGCGTCTCATCTGGGGCCTCCAAATGAAAATGAAGGAAAAGATCGGTGTCGCCGTAGCCATGAGCTGCGGTGTTTTCGCCGGAATCACCGCCATTATCAAGACCACCAAGATCCCCGCCATGGCCTCCGCCGACCCCGGTCCCGGCGTTGATCTCTTCGTTTGGGGCAACGCCGAATCCTGCGTAACCATCATCGCCGCTTGCATTCCCATCCTCCGTGTCCTCATCCGCGACGTCAAGACCTCTGCGGGACGCTACTATCTGTCTAACGGCCGCACCGGCGGCGCTGGCCACAGTTCCCACCACCAATCCAAGAACCGAGACAACAACAATACTATTACGATCACCGGCGGGCGGAAAGATAATGGTTACTACAAGGCTGAGGATGAGCGCGAGTTGACAAGGGAATCAAATGGCAAGATTCTGCAGACGAAGGAGGTGGCGATCGAGTATCAGTCAGCGGATAACTGGACTGAGGAGCATGAGCTGGATGATGTACAACGGCGCCCACGGTCATGATGCACGCTGGGCGGATGGCTACGGGGTGGATGGATTCTGATGCTTTTCTCCTGAAAAGGGGGTTGGAGTTGATGTGCTACTACTATTTACTCTTATGAAAGGGTGGGATACGGTGTTTCAATATTGCATTGGGATGCGGAATCTTCAGCGATACCTAGTTCTAGCTGTTATTTATTTATTTCATTTTCATTTATTTTTCTCATTCCATCTCTAGCCGTTCCTCTGTGTCCCACCTCGCTGTAAACACAATCCTATTACTTCTCAACTTCTCAAATCTAGGTGAGTCGTGGCGAGAGAACTACCGGCTCATCACCCGCTCCGATCATATAACCGTTTTCCCGGTTTCGTTACTCTGACCTACGGTAAAGCCAGCTAGTTTTAAGTTTTGGCCCTTCAGGTGAAAACAACAATATCCGTCCAACAATATATGTTTCATCCATTCCTTTACCTGTGTTCCCGGCACCTGTCGGGAAATTGGGGGCGAAACCGGGGGCCGTTCTCCCAGTATTTGCCGTGGGTCGAACAGAAGAAAACGCACGAAACCGCGATTTTGACTAACAATATATTGATAATATAAAACCCCAGATTTTGACGGAAGGATTTCAAGGGGGTTGCAGCAATCAGGGGTCCGGGGGTGGAAAGGAATCGAGAGCGAGTCACTCGTGGCTTGCGCCACACAAAACGAGGATCAATCCCGCCCGTCCACTCACTCGTCCTGGCTCGGGAATAACCTCACGACCGTAGCCACCTGAGGGAAACTCTCCGTGGAAGTCGAAATCGTGGTGAGGGATGCGTCAATGCATGTGATGAGGACGTCGTGCCTGATGGCGCGTCCCTGAAACTAGTGTAATTTCATGAACACCGCCGACAACGAAAAAATTCAACATCAATTGATCCGATTGACAAGGAACAGGGGAGAAGCTGAACTGATTGCTCTTATCCCAATGCGACGGGAGATGCGCGCCTCGTGGCATCGCCTCGAAGCTTGAAAGGAAAAATCGCACCAGCCAAAATTAGGCCAGGGCCCTTTTGGGGTCGATTCCCCCGCCTGGAGGAGCATCAGCTGCACCCACCCATGGTCGCTGCTACGTCGTCCGCAGGGAACCCCCTCTGAGAAGGACGCCCGGAGAGTTGCAATGCAGCAGATGAGATTTTGGCGTTTCTTCTCTCGCTTCCTTCGGAGTCCTTCCGGCGGGCGCATTCCATTTTCTAGGCGTACGGACGGATTCATGTCGTAATTTGTGCCCTTGGGACCTTCGATTTTCCGCTCCGGTATTCCGCAGCTCAGGGACAGCGCAGGGAACATGAGGGGAAATCCCAATCTTCGATTCCTGATACCACTCTCCAGTTGTATTCTAGTCCCTGCTTTTGATCTCGGTCCTTATGCCTCCCCTTACTTCATATTTCCGGATGGGCTGATTCCAGGACGCCATATGCTACAGATCAACATACCAAGCCTGGACCACTCGGTACGCAGCCGACTGAATCCACCTTCAGCAGCGTCGACACTGAAGTTAAAAATGTCCTAGGAGCTAACAGCATCGGGGTCAATTCTTTAAGGGCGTCGAGGGATCCTGGCGTCCTACGTTTCGGGAAAAAGAAATTAAGTTGGTAATAGAAGTAATTGATTACAATAGAATATGAACCATTTAAAAATCATGAACAGAGAAGATCAAAATTCCATGCCTCAGGTTGGGCGAGAGTGAGGTCTGGGAATGAAGGCTTGGGTCGGGTTGACTTACAGTTTAGCGTCGGAAGCGGAGCGCCGTTTTGCGAATATAAAGTTGAGCCTAACTCAGAGTCGTAAAGACTAGCAACACTACTAGGAAATATAAGCATAAATTCCGATCAAAATTCGAGCCGGAAAGATCGGCTGCTTCATGAGAGATCATTTCGTTGTTTCAATAATACGACTCCGGAAGCACCGGGTACATCTCCCGCTACTTTAAATGAGTGCGGGGCAAGGTATCATTGGCAAACCCATGTCGCATCTCTCTCCCTCCAAACTTTTCCCTGTGCTTTGCTTTCTTCTGGCGCATCTTGGCAATGGAAGGCAAGGAAAAAATATCGACCCATTCCAGGGGTGGAAAGGCCCCGTGGCGTCCTGAGGTCTTACCTTGGCAGCTTCCTCTGGACTCCTTTAATAACAAAAATACTACTTCCACGATGCCGAGCTACGATACCGGAGGAACAGGGACATTCATCTTTCAATCTGCAGATTTTGGCCTCCTTCCAAATTGTAACCATCGTCTATTAGACATGCAGGATACCTATGCTTCATACGGCAACATGAACGAGACATATGCAGAGCCGCCTCCTAGAGATGGCCCGGCGCTGGGAAGCTCGCAATCATTCATTCGTGAATCGTGACTGACATTTCACACCATTCCACATTCCCATTTTGCCTTATTTCGGCAACTCTCCTGAGCAGCCCTCACCCGGCGCAGCAATGTCAAAAGCGTAGACGTCAATGGCGAAGTACTGGAGAACATTGCTGTCAATGCCCGCCTTGAAAGGGTCCGTCTTAGCCAGCTCCACCGCCTCGGCGTAGTCGTGCGCAAAGTGGTCAACGACACTCTCGCCGATCTGGGGTACGTGGTACACTCGGTGAAGAAGGTCCGTAGCCCAAAAGGTGTTCAGCGCCGACTCGGCCACGTTGTAGCCTAGGCCGCACACCGAGTCGAGCCATCGGCGCTTCTGGAACGAGAGATCGCAGATGACGGTCTCTTCGGTGGCATTGCTACCGCGCCAGTGGCCGGCCCATCCTAAAAGGACAAAGATTAGTATTCTTGATTCGAAAATCCGGGGTGAGGCAATGTGTTTGCGACTCGGGCGTATGAATAGAAATTCCAAAACAAGAACCCCCGGTCCGTGGTAACGCGCCAGGGGCCACACGTGTTTCCTCATCCCCACCGCCGCAGAGTTGCGGCCAAAAAACTAAGTCGACTTCAACACAAGATGATAATCGACATCGTCTTCAGCCCTATGTGTCTTCAGGGATATTCAACCTACCATCTTGTGTAGCACAGTTCTTATCGGGGTCATCGCATCGGAAAAGCATCGCGCCCCTATCGGCAGACACGACTCGTTCGTACCAACCAATAGGAACCGCAGTCGAGCCGTTTCCGAAATACTTTTGCACAAAGGGAGACTCGTCGCCCCAGCGAAGGATGTGCTCCTTAGCATGCTTGGCAAGGGTGACGGTCTCGTCAAAGGCACGGGAGAGCTGTCTCTGCAGGGTGTGGTTGCAGGATTCGTGGATGGGGAAGGCCGGGGTGATCTGGACTCGGGTTGACCACCTAACATCATGCGTGAAGGAGGAGTTGGCGTTTTCGGCAGGGCTGGCGATTGGTGAGGCGAGGCCGAACCCGACGCCATGGGCGAGGAGAGCGGCTGCGAGAAACTTGGGCAACATTGGGGGCGGATGAGAATGGGAGGGGTGCTATTGGCTGTGGAAGGGGACTCGTCTCAAGATCGTGCAGTATGCAGGAGCGATCAATATGTGATGGGCAGGAGAATTACTGGTTGTAGATAATCGCAATCTCCCCATCCGGCTTCTCCCATTTATATATCTGCTGCTGGAGACCGCTGCCGAGAGTTGTTGATCCAAAGGCTCGGGCTGAGGCTCCGCCAATGGTGACTGACATTCTCCACTCTCGGGCTTGACAAGCAGACTTAACCGCCCTCAAAATTTTCCACGTTGTTTCCATAACGTAAATGACTCGATATCATTTTTGCTTCTTCTCCCTTAGATTGTTCCGCCCACCTTTGCCATTGTGTGTTTCGAAGCGTGGGAGTCGAGATGGTGAGTCTATCAGGGTTCTCAGAGGGAGGGCATCAGGGTACTTTCACCCCACCCGAGAACCTGGTTCAGAGCGGAGAAAAATACACATAAATGCAAGCAAGCCCGAGAACTATTGAAATTTTCTTGATCTCAGAATCTTTGTCGATCTTGGCGGCGGGGTCGTCACGGCATCCGTGGGACGATGAGGAGGTTAGAACGCAGTTTACTCAGTACTTCGGACCGAGTCATCATATCCCCCCTCAACTCGGAGCTGGCGCTATAGCCATCAAGTGTCCTTCCCGATCTGGCATTCGATAAGTGACCTTGCCTAATAGCGGCAGCATGAGGCTTTTTTTTCTTCTCCGAGGATGGGAGAAAACAAGAGTCTGGTGGATTTCGACGACCCGCCCACGTTTGTCCCGACCTCCAGGACCGAGACGTCGGATTCAACCCCCACGTGTTGCCAGGGATTACTTCGTATGCAGGCGGCCAAGCTTATGCCACGTGGTGGCCGACATCATAACAGGGTTGAGCCGGCACTTCCATTCAAAGGCCTTCCTGTGGGACTATGGGAGAATTTCCCGCATCGCTGACGTGCTGTGGGAAGAGACTCGATCTCACAGAATTCAAGGGACCCCGGTTGCGAAATGGAGGGGCTGGCTTGGAGAGGCTTGGGCGGCATTACTACTTTATACACTTCAGCCCCCGCTGGGGAGGAACCAATAACTAATCGTACTTAGTAGTAGATCTGAATAAACCGACCCAATTCCTCTGCGAAGATGCAGGTGGATCTCTGCAGGGTCTTGATACTCATGGCACAAGATAGGTAAACCGCTATGTCGATGGAGTTCGGGAATGCTGTTTCGATTCGTTAATGAACGCGAGGTCGAAACCTATTGAATTTCTAGAAGCAAAAGCGGGGGGTATGCTCGGTACAGTAGGATGACTTCTTCTCATGCATAAAAATGGTCACCTCTGGTATGTTATATCCCTAGCACAAATCGTGAGTCTTGACAATATCGTCTGGGACGGCCGGGATGAGGGATAGCCTCGAACAGCAGTTAGCTTCGAGAGTTGGTGGAGTCATCATATCGGGATGATACATCGTTGACATCCCGCTAATCATGTCCCCTACAGAAAAGCTAGACCGCCGGGTGTTTCTTTACCATGTTGACAGCAACAAAGCGGTCTAAACTTTCATCGGAAATTCGGGATAAGAAGACAATACGCTCAGGGGCGTGATTGTGTTATGCCTGTTGCTGACGATCCGATACGGCTTGGAGATTCCATCCCCACTCCACAATATCCCCCACATTCTAAGATGCAATCCAATTCTGACAAGCCACAGGCTGCAAGTGTATACATAGCGACATGCCTTGGAGAAACTTCAGGACGAGACTGTTGGCTAAAGACATTTGTTGGCACCTACTACGTTACATGTACATCTACCATGTCCGGAGAAACGGGAATAACAACCCGGGCATTAGTGGTCGGTTTAGGATAGATCAAATAAGCTCGCTGTGTCGAGTTCCTCGGCTGGAGGACATATGCAATAACGCACGCGAGATCCTGGAGGGAGACATGGAGAACACACATGTGCCGCCCTTGCAGTCGGTAATGCTTGGTCATTGCTTTGCAAGATGCGAGGTTCGGGCACGGGTTAACCACGAGACTAAGGAATATGTGTATAAATAGACAGCCGCACACATACTCGCACCGCAACACGTTAGGCAAGACAGGTAAAGGGCACTTAGCAAAACAACGTAGCGATTTAGATAATCATGATATAATGAATGAAATATGCTAGTTCGACCAGTTTGTTGAATAAGAAGAAAAATGCTGACAGAGATATAACAGTCAAGGCAACGGGGAAGAAACAAAGAAAATAGAATATAAACTGCAAGACGCAAATCTTGCGAGGGACCCTGCCCACGATGTCTGATATTCTGGATCCATCCATGCCCACCAGACCCTGCAGGGAACTTCCAAAATATGAACATGAATAAAGAAGTACCAAGCCGGCATAAATGCAAGACCCATATCCAAAACAGCCGCCTACATAGATGACGTGCGGCCCACACTCCTCGCTCCTCCCTCCAGTTTCCCCACGAAACTCGAACCAATCACCCGACGACCCCGTTTTCTGTCTCCGCCGCCAGTCCACCATATCACCCGCTTCTGCTTACCTAGCACTCGTACCACTTGATGTTGATTTGTTGCGTCAGTGCTAGAGTCGCATCATCGTTGGAGATCATGCCAGAAGCAGAAGACTTAGTAGAGGAGAGCGCGACACGGTTGTTGATATTGAGAATGTCAGAGGAGCCACCGCAAGGAGACCGGATAACATTGGTGGCAGGGACAAAGTCCTGCTGGGTGTAAACCTGGCCGTCAGCCCAGACACCGCCACCCTTGATGCTAGTGCGGGTTGTGCAGGTGCTGGCGGCGTCGCTGCTGAAGTAATAGGTGGAGAGGAAGTCGCCAGTGACGCCAGACTCAAGAAGGGCGAAGCCGTGATAGACGCTGTCGACGACAGCAAAGCTGAAACCTGAGGGGTACTTGAGATTCAGATGGATCTGGCAGTTCTTGGAGCGGTCCTGGATGGAAGTTCCTGGTCCGATGTACGTCTGGAACTGGTCGAAACCGAGAGTGATGATCTGCGAGGAGATGAGAAATTAACTCAAAGCCGGGCTTATAGGCAAGGCGGATGATATAGCTATTGGCAACACTTACAGTCTTGTCATTATTGAAAATGCTAGAGACAGATCCCTGGGGGCAGCCATTGCCAGAGTGTGTCACAGAGGAGATTGTGATCTGGTCAGCGGGAGGTCCGGTCGCAAGGACGACGGCAGGAAGAGCGAGAAGTCCAGTGAGGAAACGCATTTTTGCGGTTAGATTCGAAAATGGTGCAAGGATGAATATGAAGAAAGGTGCGTTAGAGAGAGATTTGCGTTGAAGTGAAGAGGGTTAGTGTCCGTAGACTTAAGATTGATAACTGAGGTTATTTCAAGCTTTCAACTTATGATTTCTTTTATCGGTGGATCGAGAAATGGGTCTACACATCACAGCGGGGAGGGAGCACATTAAATACACGGGGTGCTTCTAGGATATCTCATGTTCTTTTGGGGTTAAAGGCAATATCGAGAGATCAATCTAAAAAAGCTTGCGGTGCTAACATTAGAACCTTTGACAGGGGTTCACACCTTTGGGAAAGGGCTCGGCGTTAGGTGTGGGCCAACTTGGCTAGACGGAACCGCACTCCCCTGACAACCAGTCTCGTCCAACCGAAGGGAACCGCGCCGGATGGAGCGATGGTAGCCTGGGCAAGATCCCCCTACTCATGGCCTGACGTATACCAGGAGACTGTACCCCAGAGCGCAAGAACCCATACTAAAGGGGACTTAGTCGACGCGGACGGAGGCAACGAGGAATGACGGGGGAAACCTGGTTGGGTTTGCCAAGCTTCGAGTCTACTTGAGCCTCGGGGTAGAAATGGAGAAATGGCCACTCGCATGGGCAGACTGCTACCCAAAAGTTGAGTTGAGCAATCTATTCACACACATTTTCAACACAAAAGAGGCAGCTGATATTTCCTGCAAATTAAAATATGGCTGTAGAACGGCATACAACTGGAGACTCCTATAGTGCGTGTTCTTTTAATAGAAGCCGGAGTCCCACTGCGGTACCCTTCTTTTTCCTTCCCTCATCTCCCTTTTCTCATTAGCTCTGCCTGTGGCTCCAGCAGCCAACCGGGAGCCGGAGAGGAGCGAGTCCTGGGTGAGGTTCGACTTTAGGCTGAACAAGAGAAAGATCTTCACCCGCCACTTCTGCTGTCGGAGCATGCCACATCTACGGTCTGTGGCAGAATCCGGACAACGGAGCTGGCTACTCAAATTTCTCCCTGGTCCGATTAGGTGCAATTAAATTTTGATTATATATTGCCTCTTGATTGCCCAGCATCCCGCTTCGTTCAACCGAGTGGGCTCTTTTGAGAAGTGAGGCAGCCACTCACACCATCCCAACCGTCATTTCTTAATTTTTCTTCGTTCTCTTTTCTTCTGCGAGAAGCCTCGAGTCCCTTCTTATTGCACTGATGAAGGGGTAGCCTACTGTTTCAGCGATTGGCTCTGCTCAGCTCCAAGTCATTTCCCCCAAGTCCAGGAATAGAACTGGGGGCGTTCACAGGAGGGTGTGGATATTATCAAAACGACGGTCTGGAGAAAAACCTCACCCGGCCGCTGGGCTTGGCAAGGAGACGACAAATTCGTCAAGATGACTTTCTTCAAGCTTCCGCTGTTCATTGGACCCTTTCTGGAGCGGTGAAAAATTATAGGTCCGAAAGGAAGATTTCGGTCTGTTCAGTGTTGCGTTTTCCCAGCCCACAGTTTCTGATCATCATGCCAAGAGTCTTTTTTTATTTCATTTTTCTCTTTTATTAACCCGCTTCTCTTAATAGATTCTGGGATATCCCGATCAGGTGTCTACATCCGTGCCCAGGGCAGCTTGAAGAAGTTGAGTGTAAAAGAAGAAAAGGAACAACAGTGAAGAAAGAAGGTAAGTAAACACGGCCGAAGTAACAAGTGGCAAGGAGATTCATTTCGGCCGCATGTTCCATGTATGTACGTCGAAATAACGTGTACGGAGTTACCCGACATGACATGCTTCACTTCCACTTCCCCGTATTATTGTAACCTTATATTACTCGAACCTTCATATAGTACGATTTCTCGGTCTCTCGCAGCTCGCCACACATGACGTAGAAACCCGCATGTGCCACCTACGCCATAGGCTCCTTACATCTATAATTGTCTCTATTATTGACGTATGATGAGGTATTGTGCAAAGATCCGGGGCTGGCCGGGGAACTACGTAAGGCGGCTCGGCGAGTCGTCCCCGACCCAAGTTGTGCCTGGTGCGATGGCGAACTTAACTGTGCAACGACCCTGGTTTTTCTTGCCGTCTTATCGACCATCCACATGCCCATCGAACGAACCACGGATTCTCGGATGTGGCTTTACGAAGTAGTGTGGGTGGAGTACGTCGCAGTGAGTTAGAGAGAAATAAAAATCGTATCAAGGTAAATTATCGAGGTAAAAACCGAGGGAAACAAAGACCATCAGACCCAGTGTTGCATTTTCTATTTCTATCCTTCAACGAACGCCATGAGAAATCTAGGCACGGTCGAGGGCATGGAGATTAGAGCACGACTTTCACCTCTACTAGTCGGTAGGGATCTAGGGCATTGAATAACTTACACGCTGACTTGCCAGCCTGAGCGAGATCTTCTAAAGCTGTGATAGGAAACACCCCTCCCCCGTACCACAACGTAGTCGATGTCGTCAAGAGCCCCAGCTAGACCCATCCTGCCCTTCAATCGGCTCCCAAAAAACTTTCTCAGTTGCATTCTTCAATGGTCTTGAGGTCGTTGTTCGCAAGCCAAGCTGACTTGCAGAATCCTGGCAGCGCCATCTGTCTAGACAGCACGTGCACATCTCAATGTCGCCCAACCATTCTCCTACTGGCAAGTTACCAGTACGTGAAGCTCTCGACATGGAAGCATATTCCCAGCTTAGTGAACGGTATCCGCCGCATCTCATAGTCCACGTACTGAAAATCCTGAGGCATATACCACTTCTGACGCTGTACCGCTCCACTGGTTGGCAAACAGATAAAATTGAGATGACAAGGTCCAAACTGCACCTCAAAACGTTCCTCCGCCACTGTGCCGGGGTCCTGCAGCAGCTTTTCCGCGAGTGAATCGAGGCGAATTGCAAGACTTAGACTCGGAGTGACTCGCGAAGGCAAAAATTCTAATCGTTCCTGGTTAAGATGTATGTATCAACACCCACGCTTGGCTGAGCCGCAGGCGGCCAAAGTATAAAATCATCACCAGGCCCTGACACTCCCCAGTTGTTGCTCTTGAGAAATGATTGATGGAGTAGCAGCTCAGCAACTATTACTGCAAAGAGTCAATCGGGCTCCTTCAGCGCTGGTCTAGCCGCAGAGGGGCTGGGCAGGACCTGAGTAAAAGATTGAAAGATGTCACGCAGTCCCGAGAGCTGAAAGAAAAAAGAATTGGACTACGGGCGTAATTTAGCTGTTAGTTGAGACGAATCTAGACGACTGCACCTACCGCAGCCCGCGTGACCCGTTGCCGCTTTTGCTCAGGCTTGCTCACGGGCTGCTCACCTCTGCCTCACCCTAGCTATCCTTTTGGGTAAGGATCGTGCCGCGCCGCCGTAGACGAATTGCTTCAACTCTAGCCGATAGGACCCAAAACAGTCCCTCCTATGGTAGCCCAAAATAAGTCCCTGTCTAAACTCGATAAGAGGCATATGGTACTACCTCGTCTTTCACTTCCTAGTCCCTTCTGGTCGCTGCACACTTAGGCATACCATCTCCATCTTCGTTTCCTCTTCGTTCACTCTCCTCGGTGCAGACTTAAGTATGCAATCTTCCCCATCGCTCCCTCACTTTTCTTCCCTCTGATCCTTTTACCCCCCTCGAAGCAGGAGATCTAGCTTTCACCTTTCTCACCTCTTATGAAAGCTTTTCCACCATTATTAAACCACTCCCACCACTACGTTTCTTCCTTCATGGGGGGACCTATCACCGGCCGGGCCCGTGTTCGCCTCGGCTTCTCTCGGCATGTAGACCTCACTATTCGTTGCCTTGTGTTCGTGACACGTGTGACCCACCGAAGTACAGCCATACTCGCCCTTTAGAATGCGCGATACGGTCCCCTGGCGGCCAAAAATGCTAGCAGGTCCTCAGTCGTGTCTTGCTCCTATATCGCTGCCGTTCTAGCCTCGGTCGAGTTGTAAGCGCCTTTGGCTTTTATCTGTTCGGGCCCAACCATGAATGATGTCCCCTCCCCTTAGCCAGGCTGGTGGCGCCGGAGGTTAGACACTATCAGCAGCTCTGCCCGCAAGAGAGCCGTGATATTCGTATGGCCGTGATCCGCACCGAGACAGCGGAGTCTCCTCAAGCCTAAGTGGCCGGTACCAGTGAGTCTAGATCCCGGATGAAGAAGACAGCGGCCTGGCTTAGCTTGCGCTTCATAGTTCTTATCATAGGTGGCCATTTATTAGTGGCTGTATAGCTAGTGATGCTTCCTGCCTCCTACTCCTTGTCGGTCGTAGTGAAGGAGCGATGCCTGAGAAAGGGTCGTGTTATCCTTCCACGCGCTTCCGGGACTTCCGGCCTTGGCGTGTGACTGGACATCTTTCGGGTGGGGACGGGGGAGTATTGGAGAAATCCTGATCTTAGCCGGGCCCAGAGAAAGCAACAGGGGATGGCGGCGTGGGAGATTTTAGGTGCCAAGACAGGATCCTACCAGTATACCCCGCAGAAGTCTAGCCGCTTGATAAGGGCCTGGATGCCTAGCTGGGTGATTCTGACTTGTCAGGGAGTGGAGGGGGTGGCAGTCAGCCGGCCGGCAGGCATTGATGTGATTAGACCTCAGAATCTACTCCAATGAAAACAATGAGCTGGGAGAGCCCCCCCCCGGTCATTATTAGTATTGGACTGATCCTAAAATGGTACTGGAGTTAACGGACACCTGTAGGATTATGTAGCTTCGCCAATGAAATGCTTTGCCTCCTAGGTGCATGGAGAACTCGGTCATCCTATTCCCCTCCTTCATCTATGCAAGAGAGTGGCACAGTTGGTCAGCCACGCTCAACACGCATATAGGGGGAATTCCCCAAGAGAGATAAGAGGATAATCGTGCCTAGCACAAGTTATGGCCCTATTTTGTCTTACCCCGTTCCGACAACGGCGATCAGGTTCCTAGCCTAAAGCAGAAGGAAAGAGTATACATAGGACTTGGCATCTCCAGGTTGAAAGATCTTGATTCATTGTGATCCCATCAAGCTCGCTCATGATTGTCTTATCCCATATCATGACTGGTACCGCTCTTCCCAGCCGAATGTCGCATTAGATGCGCCAATATCAGACGATATCAGTCGGAATTTGGTTCCACCACTTTTTATATCTGATCCTTCAACGCGCGGACCGTGCTGCGCCGCCGTCCTTGCCATGACGGATCAGCAACATCTCCAATAGGACTACGCGGGTCTCAGGCGTGGATGCATCGCACAAACACAAACCCCACTGGCAGTAATGCTTGTCAGCACGCGGATATTGCTACCTTCCTTCTTGCCACCTCTCCGTGCCGATACCGGGCTTCGGCCCAAGTAATAATCTGAGAAGAAGAAGATTCAATGATATATTGGATATTGACGTGCCTCTAGCCCCTGTCTCAGGGAAACAAGTATAAGTAGCTAGCTTCCCCGCGCTCGAGACTACCCCCAACATTGCCAACTATCCAACGCACTCTCTATCTCGGGATATTCGCAGATACCTATACGAGAATCAGCCACAATGCAGCCTTTATTCACTATCTTCCTTACTGCTACTCTCCTCTCAACGGCCTCGGCCTCAGCCACTCTCGGTCAGCCCTGCAGTGGGAGTGGCTACGACTGTACTGGCGAGCTTCATGAGATCGCCGTTTGCAACGGAAGCCGCTGGGTCCTCGCTGCCCAGTGCGGCAGGGGTTGCTGTGTCTGGCCACTGGGTGATCCGGCGCCGTGGTGCCGTTGCTAGGCAAGGTGCGGACGGCCTTCCTTTATAGTTGCCTTAGACATCGTTTAATCACTGACGTATTCAAGTCCGCTTTCTCGGCTTCTACCTTATCCAAAGGGATTTGATACTCTTGGGCTCTAGTTCTCGGCGGTAACTAGTAGGGAAGGGCGACGGAATCAAACTTACCTGCCGTACCGGGTTGGGTTCTAGGCGTTTGAGGTACGTGTATCTCATAACTAAACACGCCACAGATATAGCTCTATTACTAGCTCTTGTACGGCTATCTCGGCATGACCGATGAGCCTGATGTGGCAAGTTGACAATATACGTTAGAGTTTGGTGATTTACATCTGAGTAAAGCCAAGGTAACCGAGTTTCCAGAAACGTACTCCATGCCTTGGTAAGAGGTTAACGAGAGTGCCCTGATTATCATTTGGTCTGAAGCTGGCCCCGGCATCAACGATGTCAACATTATGTATTTCCTAGTGTGGAAGTCTTGCCGAATTCTGCCCAGGATCGGAGGCGCAATTTTTATGGGGTCTGGAAAACCGATAAACTACTGGGAAGAGCCAATGACTTCGGATTCAAACCCGAGCGACTAGACACCTCGTACAATGGCCCGTCCTTCGCCTTTCCTATTTCAGGTCAATGACAACATCATTTGTAAAAGTCCATAGGTGATAAATTGTGTCCATGGCCATCAGGTTACGATTCTGAAACGACGCGAAGGTGTTGGGGCCTAAGGTTAGAGCCCTAAGTGCCTGTTCTTGTAGATAAGTGAGGCAAAGCGAGTAGCTCGGTGTGTTGGGAGTGCGTATTCGCTAAGAGTGCTCTGGAGATTTCGGGTCTGATCTGTAATTTTATTGTGAAGTGAATTTACTACTGCCTTAAGGGAAAGAGAACGTGTCTATCTAGCAGGAGCTTGAGGTCTTTAAGTAGGCACCCGGCTCCCCGTATCCGTAAGTATAGTCGAATCCAGTCGACGTTGCGATTCTATCACGATGTAGGCTCGCTGGTACCTGAGGTTAGAATCGTGGGTGCCTACTCTTATAGATAAGCGAGGCAAGGGCAGTAACTGAGTATACTATAAGTACGTATTCACGTTGCTCTGGAGACTTCAGGCCTAGTCTACAATCTGGTAGTGAATTGACTACTAAAGAGGGAGCCTCCTTCTATTCCCCAGCTAGAACAGCTGGTCATTAAATACATCTATCCAGTTCTCATCCTGAGCCTAGTAGTCTCTTCCCAACAGTGTAATCCTGCTTCAAGATATGTCATGTCGACCAGAAATGTCACGGGCCGGCCTTTATGCAGGCCTGAAAAGCGGTAAGGCACGGCAGAAAGAACGATGGCGGGCCAGCCGTCTACGGCCGCCCGACAGACAGCAGGAAAGCGATCATCACAACTGTTGACGATCGTCAACGGTGATTGTCGCGATCGCACCCACGATCGCCACGATCAGGGAAGGTGATCGTAGAAGGGATCTGGCGATCACCCTGAGGGACTTGGAAGGAAAGTGTCTATATAAGCTATGGTTCCTACCCTGTATCTAGTTACCTTACAAGTTCCTCAGTAGTCAATTCAAGTACAACTACACCCCTACACTTGAATACGCACTTCTTATCAATATCTTGTAAATATTACTGCTTGACTGCCTCGCTTACTTCATAACAGGCAACCCTCGACCCTACACCGGTTGTATCCACCTGATACTGTCAACAGGCTAGTGTTAGGATCGTAACACTTAATAATATATATATATATATAATAATAGACAATTTTAAAAACCTAGAATTTAGCCTAATAGGGTTGGGGGTGATCTGCTTAGCTAAAGGGGTGAGCAGAGAAGCTGAGTAGGACTGATGAGGGCTGATGCAAGGCTGAGCTGAAGTTGAGCCGGGAGACGAGGGACCCCGAAAGGGGCCACTCACGCTAACCAAAATCTCGCGCACTTTTTGTCTTCGAATACTAACTGATACTGGCTGTCGCCACTACGGTCATTCCCTAGAGGAACACTCATACATCGTGTCAAGGTCCGTCGTAACCATCCAATAACGACAACATCAGAGCTGACGCAGTGAACACGAGCTTCGTTATGATGCCAGAAGTCCGCCGCAATGCTGCGCGAAGAGGCACCGCTTGTAAACGATGTCATAAGCAGAAAGTGAAGTGTTCGAGAGGTATGGAGAATACCCTTCAAAACGCATGGTGCCCCATCCGAGAGCCCCAACTGACACGGCAAAGAGAAACCCTGTCGTAATTGTCTGTCAGCGAAGGTTGATCGTCTTTATCCCGAACACGAGAGGCTTCTCACTGTCTCTGAGAGCTATCTCAGGGACCTCGAGGCTGATCGGGATAGTAGGAGACAGCTCCCCACCAGTCCTCAGTCGAGCTTTCACCCAACAGAAGACGAAGACACAAGGATTCCCGCAAACGATGGCCGTGTATGAAGTGTGAGCCAGCATACCGTCGAGACTCTGCTGCCGAGTTGTTCGTTGCAAAGGTCAAGCAGCATATAGAGATTCGCCAGAACGCAACCTTCTTTGCTACGTCTGATACGTCACTGGCTGAAGATGGAGAGTCAAACGATGTAGCAAAGTCTGGAGCGCTGCCGGCTTCTGGATACGAGTATTGTTGCTTAATTTACGATACGTTGCGTGCGTTATCGGTCTGTAATTGCATGAGACGACGACTGACAGAGAAATAGATCCGCATATATCCCTTAACCTACCGCCCTATCCATATGCGAATCACCTCCTAGATCAAGTAAAATTTACATGGGCCATGACTACCATTGGTTCCTATGGAGAAATTTCAAGGAACGAATGGAGCACACATTCAAGAACCCGGCGTCACCAGAGTCTAGGGATCGTCTCTGGCCATGCCGACTCCTCATAGCATTCGCTCTTGGAGAGACCTTCGTGAACTGCCATGCACCAGTCATTCACTGAGACTCGACTTCTAGTCCAACACGCGATAGAAACACCGGGTCTGAAGACTTGCCTACGGTACCGCCACCTCCTGGAGCAGAATTCTTCGAGCAGGCACTGGTGCTCCTCAAGTTTCCCTATGAGGAGCCAAATATTGAACATATCGAAACCTTGAACCTCGCTGTACGCTCCGCACTCTTTTTTCTTCATCCTACCTAGCCCTCTCTTCTCTGCCTCCCCCCGCACTATTTGCCTGGCGTCTTGGAACTGCTTTTTGACCGAACTCCAGGCATTTTACTCGTTTTCGTTGAACCGAAAGAAAACGGCTCATATGTACGCTGGAACAAGTGCAAGAATGTGTAGCTTGCTTAGGCTTCACCAGCCTATTACACAAACCACGCTCTCTGTTTTAGACTAAGAGCACCGAAAACGGGTCTGTTGGACATCGTACTGTCTGGACAAGATGACCAGCAGCGAACTGGGCGTATTGCCTTCCTTCCAGCCCGGACAGATCAAAGTAGACTACCCAAGGCCCATCTTGTTGAAATTAGAATCTTGGTTGGAGGATTTACCACCATTCATATCGTTTGGCTGCGATTCGGGCATACCGGAAGAAATGGTACGACTGCCTACGATGCGTTCATTGGCTTCGTTATACCTGCGATGTCATCAGGTAGGTAACACTGCACTGCGGGCCCAACCTGCCGAGCAGGCCATCCCACACACTGTTCGTAATTGCAACTAACAGCAATTCTTCGTCTGCCCAGTGTTTCATTCTCCTCCTTCGGCCGCTATTCCTGACGCAGATCACGTACATTGTATCTGACGAAGTGTACACCACATCAGAAGACAATCTGAACACCCTTGGCAATACCTGTGTCCGAGCCGCCCGGACAAATCTCTGCATTCTGATCAGCCTCCAGCACTGTGAGAGAGTCGGTATGTTGACCGAATAATGGGCATGGACTGGTTGGCTAGATGGTTGAGACCGAGTACTGACAGCGAGCCCAACATAGCCAAGTTTGGTTTCTGGGACAGCCTCCACCTCTTTTCGAGCTTGACAATTCTTTACCTGGCCATGTCTGCCAATAAACAGCGACCGGGTAGCTTTTATGAAAGCGACGACGGCTTTTCGACTTATTCAATGGCGAAGGATATACTCCGCGATATGATATGCGCAGGTAACGTGGCCAGCAAAGGTCATGAGAAAATGCTGTTAGACGTGGAGGCTTTGGGAGAGGTGTTGGGAGCCATGCGGACAGAGGGATCCGAACTTCTGATAGAGCAATGGGATATGGATAGTTGGATGGCGCAGGTATTGAGCATTGACCCTACGTCAATGATGTTCAATGCCTTAGAGTAGAGCAGGTTAGGCTGTAGAATAGTGGCAACAAGTTTGCAAATCTTCAATCCGCTTCCTTGGACCCTCATGCATCCCCTACCTTTCCGTCCGTTCTCTTCCCTCCACATCCTCCGTTTTACTCAACCCATCCCGCCGCAACCTTAATGAGAACCACGCACACATCACCGGTAGAGTTGCCGAAGTCATTGGATTTGAGTACTGCGCCGGGAAAGTCCAGAGACTACCACAACTATCGCCGTCAACAACCATACCGTTCTCGCTCCAGTTCGGTTGCCCGCATCAGTCTTCGTTTGGATGATGTCCTGAAGACGCTCGATGTCGGAACGGCAACGAGCTCAAGGCTCTGGAAACCTTGCGTCGCACAGACCGTTGTGTCATTGAGGCCGACGCCTCTGCTTCGGGATTCTCGAGATAGGCAGGCGTTGATTTACCCCCGAAAGATGAACTGGCGCCACGGTGCTTCAGCCTTTCCTAATAGGAGTGAGTTCGCGACTTGGGCTCAGCGGGGGCTGTGTGGCTCTGAGGGGAGTCTTGGGCACCGCGGGAACCTTCAGGCTCGGATGGACCCGAGACTGGGAACCAAGAGAAGGGATCGTCCAGTTTCGGATCCCAAGATGGATCTTCCATGGCCTCCGCGGCCCCGCTTAAGGACACCATTTTAATCAAGTCCCATTGCAACTGTAGAATCTCGTAATTGGGACGGGAGGACTCGTCGACGGACGTGACATCTATGATGTCTCCATCAAGGATGGGTCGGCCTGTGACCAAATGTCTCACGTTGACACTGCCTGGGCCATCGGGCGATGCCAGCAATTCGTCAGGGTCAGCGTTGCCTGGGATCCTCTGGCCAAGTCCAAGGCGAACATGCTTCATCCATCGAAATCTCAACCTGACTCCATTATCAAGTTGGGCCACAGGCTCAAGGCCAAATACAGCCTTCCCCCACAATCGATGTAGGCTAGGGCTTAATGCGAGCATATTCTGGGCAGTGTCGACGATGTTTTGGTCCCCGACGAGTAGGTGTCTCATACGTTCTTCCCGGTGTCGCCCCCAAAGGGTGAAAAGAGTCGCTTGGAGACAATGGGAGGTCTGATGGGGCTCTTTCAGGGAGGAGAACGGGAAAACGTGGCAAGCATCAGGGTACCGAGCTCCTGTAATAATGCACTGGCCAGCGTCCCTCAATAGACACTACAATGCTGATTGGTTAATGTCCTCTCGGGTGCTGTCAAACTGGAGAGAAAGGGGGGAGGAAGGGAAACGCAGTGAAAAGAAACCCTAGCACACCTTCTCGGCCTCTACGCGGCTCCTTCTCACACTCTCGTCTTTCGACTCAGCTGCAATACCGGCACTGATTCGAAGTCGATCCTCAACGGGTCTCGTGAGGACTAGGCATGGAAAGGTTAGGTTCTGCTTCAGGCTGAAGGGTCAAAGGACTGAACTTGCATGTTTTCAACAGGATCATCAATGGTGGTATCAGAGCCTGGATGCTCAAAACGTCTGACCAATCCCCATGCGGAAGGAGACGCTTGGTAGGAGCGACCATCAGAATGCTCCACGAGGCGGTGTTCCAATAACCGAGATCGGGGCCATTTTCGGTCAGTTGCCCAAATTGTCGCGCGAGATTGATCCGCGTCTGAACATTATCAATGAGAAACATGTCATTGGCATTTCGGATCGGGCTCGCTTCGAGAAAATAGATGAGCGCCGTTCGATCCTGGGCGGTTGTCGAAGGGGCCTGTTCGAACTGGGTGATGAGGCTCTGCACTTGGATGAGCCAGTTGCTCGCCATTGTGGTGTCGGGAATACGATGAGTGGGAGTTGGGAGATTGGAGATTAAATATTGGAGATGCGGATGGATGAAGATGAGGATGAGGATGAGGATGAGGATGAGGATGAGGATGAGGATGAGGATGTAGATGAGGATGTAGATGAGGATGAGGATGTGGATGAGGATGAAGACGAGATAGGGACGGGGATAGGGATAGGGATAGAGTTGGAAAATGACGGACCACGCGTGTACGAAAAACCGAAACTGATAGTGTAGAAGAGAGGATAGAAGGGATGACGAGTTTCCAAATAATGAAAACATTGAACGGTGAAATGAAACCCAAATCTGTGTGGGCTAGTGAAGCTTAAGCAGTGGAAGGTGCGGCTTACAAAATCACATGGTATCCGAAGACGAAAAGTGCACGAGGACTTTTGCGGTCCCTTGTCTCTAAGCTCAACTTCAGCTCAGTATTACATCAACCCCCCATCAGCCCTCATCAGTCTCACTCAGCTTTTCTACTCACCCCTTTAGCTGAGCGGACCACCCCCAACCCTGCTAGTCTGTATTCTAGGTATCTTTTAATTGTTCCTTATTCGTTTCTGTAAATGTATATATTATTAAAGCTTTAATTAAGAATTAACTTTAGAGCCTTTATTTATAATAAGAGACTAGAACTTAGCCTAAGTAATATAGGTTCTAAATTTTAGCTTCTAGAATACTTTTAATAAAGTAGTAAGCTTTATAT
>SJVG01000665.1:0-21272 GCA_034774675.1 Scedosporium minutisporum
GGATAGAAAGGGGGCTAGGAAGGGGGAGTGTATCGTGATCTCTCGACGTCCATGTGTTCGCTGGAGATCTCTCGCTATGGGTATGTTTTTGGGAAGTATTACCAAGGAGGACTATGCATGTCCGAGGGATGGATCATAGGAGTGTTGAAGAAGATGAACGTCTAAGAAAGCCGTTTATGTCGAAACTAATCGGGAGTCGGGAATAGATCGGTATGGCAGCAATTGGCATCGTTCCTTTTAGTCGAGTTTCTACATATCAAGGGCTACTTTTAATGAGGCACGTTGTCAGTAAAAGCTAGACTATGTTGTATGTCTTGCCAGGTATGCTGGCTCACAAATAGGAAATTCTCTCCCAATCCCTATAGCCTTATGAGCTTTGATAACGAGGATGAAGAAACATGGCCGATGGAAAGAGTACGAGGTCTTCGTGAGAGTTGAGGTTGCGAGGTCGTCCGCCAAAGCCAACATTTGCATGCTCAGCTTGTCACGTTGTGATGCAGAACATGAATTGTCGTCGAAGTAGGAAAAGTTCAACACACTGTACATTTACACTATGTTTCGAGACACCCCCACCGTGCACAACCTTAAAATCTGAAACACCCCACCCTTGAGAAACTGTTTACTTCCGAAGTACTTCCATGAGTGAATTGTCATCCTTTGGCCAACCTCTTGAGATTTGGCATTTGTGGAATTGCTGAGCTCAAAAATATCAATGGAAAAGCATGTTAGGGAAATATATTCGAGGAAAAAATCTAGATATTTCCAAGTCTCTCAGAGACGAATACTTGGCCTATACTCGCGGTACCCAGGTCAGAGACCCTCATGCGGTTCATCGAGTTGATAGAGTACAGATGAAGTACCGAGATACCTGTTTGACAAAGAAGATGCGAGCTGCATCACGTGAATAACGATTACTAAGGACTTCCCCGAGTCCGTATTGGTCCAATCCTCAAGTGTCAAACAACTTAACTTCTTGACTTCTCGCTTCCCCAGAACGACCCCTTTTTTCGACGGTCTTGGCTTTTGCCGAAACACGAATCAGAGGCGCTTCCATACGCCTTGACGCTAAACCCTGCGCTCCTCCGACGCATGTCGTCTCAAGCTCAACCTTGCAACCAGATCTCACCTTCCTCGAACAGCCCTGGCTCTTTTTAAGCTCTCCCTCTTCAGCCGGATCAAGAAAACCTGACACGAGGACTTTACCCTGCGAAACTTACTCCTACGTCTGATCTACCAGCGTAGCCGGAATGATGGCAAGGCACGTACTTGCTCGTTCACTTGCTTCGCCGGGGCCTTCTGCTTTTGGTAGTTCTGATGACCTCAATGTTGCCTCGAGAGCTACGCTTTGTTCGTGAAGTGCCGCTCAAACCAGCTACGCTTTGCTTGGATATCCTCGCAATGCTACCTTGAACCTAGCTTAGTTTCCTCACTTATTTTGCTTCATTATCGGAGCCTGTTGTGCTCCGGGCGGCGGAGAAGCGAGTCGTTCCTCTGAGCGAGACCGATTTCTGCGTACGGAGAGCGCTGATGCCAATTGGGGCATGTTTCAATGCAAACCTTCTTACGTGTGAAGCATCTTGAATAGTGCAAGTACGAGCACAAATAGCAGTGATATGGAAAGGAGCCGAGCCGGTAATGCCACTCTGAAGAGCGTGCTGTCTTCCCTGTGTCTTCTTTCGGTTGATCTCTTGGTTGATGTGCTTTCTTACACCCCCTCCCTCTTCCATTACACACAGCAAGCTATGATAAGACCCTTGCCCGATCTGCAGTTTGGCTTGGCCTCATGGGGACTACCCTCCTATTATTTCGTACACTCGCCGATTCCCAAGCTTTCTCCGCGGTCCGGGTGTTACACTCGCCGCTCATCGCCCTCCCACACCCAAAGAAGAAGAGTGGTAGATTCGGCCCACCCCTGCCGCCAAGCCATCCCGTCCTTGCCTGCATGAGTGTCACACACATCCTTTATGACTTTCTCTCTGCCCACTCCCAAGCATCCTCTTCCTTCCTTTTCTCACCTACTCTCTTCCCCTCCCCTTCCCTTTTCTTCTAATCTGTATCTCGGCGAGGTAGACGAGACGATCAATACCTTCGACTCTACCTCTTTTTAGCTCGAGAGCCCTTTCACTTCTTCGCTGCTGGCTCAGATCGCTCTTTTATATATTGATTCTTTATTTCGGTTTGTTCTTTGCACCTCGCGGCTGGGGCTCTAACGAGTTGTTCCGACGAATTCTTCCCCTCGTTCACGAAATTCGTATCTTTCTTTTCCGTTACCTAGCGTACTCGATAAATACGTAATACTGGCAAAGGGTTGTGTCAAGGAAGAAAGGAAGAGAAGTCCACGGCAAGAGGAGGCTTTCACGGCGTGGCTTTTTTCGACGAACGACCGAGGCTGAAATTATCGACCGACCACCTTCGATCGAATTCGTCGCGAACCTGCTAGCCACGGCCGAGGTATCGTCGCAGGTCGACATTGAGTTGCGTTCTTTGTTGGAGTGAGGAAAGAGCGGCTCGGCTTCAAGATGGATACCAAAACGTTAATAAAGAAGCAATTCACGCCGCAGAAGCTGGTGTTCCACTTCCTCTTCTGGGGTGCCCACTGGGGTGTCTTCGCTTATGGATGGTAAGAAATGTTACCAGAAGGAGGCTCGACGAGGCTTCGGAGTCAACGGAGAGGATGGCACGATCGCTCTCGGCCCTTTCTTTGTGGAAATGGATGGTTTGCTGACGATCTCGTTTGTGGCTTCCAGGTATAAGCAGGCAGCCGACCCACGGTTGGCTCCTCTGAACTTACTGCAGTTTTCCGTCTGGATCTCTCGAGGTGCTGGGTTTGTTCTCAGTTTCGACTGCATGCTTATCTTGCTGCCCGTATGCCGTACGATCATGCGATGGATCCGTCCGAAGATTCGATGGCTTCCCTTCGATGAGAACCTGTGGTTCCACCGTCAGCTTGCCTACTCCACCCTCCTCTTCACTATAATTCACACCGCTGCTCATTATGTCAAGTATGTACTTCTTTACGACTCCTCTTCTTGCCTGAACTATGGCGCTAATTTCGCTACAGCTTCTACAACGTCGAGAGAACTCAACTTCGTCCGGGTTTCGCTCTTGATATCCACTACAAGCAAGCTGGTGGTATTACTGGTCACGTTATGCTCTTCTGCATGTTGCTCATGTACACCACTGCCCACGTCAAGATCCGACAACAGTGCTTCGAAGCCTTCTGGTACACTCACCACTTGTTTATCCCGTTCTTCCTCGGCTTGTACACCCACACCGTCGGCTGCTTTGTCCGCGACACAGCTGATCCCATTTCTCCTTTCGCCGGCGATGAGTACTGGACGCATTGCATCGGTTATCTCGGTTGGCGATGGGAACTTTGGACTGGTGGTCTCTACCTGATTGAGCGTCTTTACCGTGAGGTCCGCGCTCGCCGTGAGACCAAGATCACTCGTGTCGTCCGACACCCCTATGGTAAGTTTCATTATCATCTACCCGAGCCGGGCGCCTCTCAGAAGGATGCTCCCGTCATGTAAGAAGTTCTCTAACAATGGGCTAGATGTTGTCGAGATCCAATTCGCCAAGCCTTCCTTTAAATATAAGGCTGGTCAGTGGCTCTTCCTTCAAGTCCCGGCCATCTCCAAGTATCAGTGGCATCCGTTTACCATCACTTCGTGCCCCTACGATCCCTACGTCTCCGTTCACGTCCGACAGGTTGGAGATTTCACCCGAGCTCTCGGTGACGCTGTTGGTGCCGGTTCCGCTCAAGCTAAGCTTTACGACGGTGTCGACCCTCTTGGCATGTACGAGGTTGCCCTTCAAAACGGCCAGCAGATGCCCAGTCTCCGAATCGACGGCCCCTATGGTGCCCCCGCTGAAGATGTGTTTGACAACGAAATCGCGGTGCTTATCGGTACTGGTATCGGCGTCACCCCCTGGGCTTCCATCTTGAAGAACATCTGGCATCTCCGCAATGGCCCCAACCCACCCACTAGGTTGCGACGTGTTGAGTTTATTTGGGTCTGCAAGGATACTGGTTCCTTCGAGTGGTTCCAGACTCTTCTCTCCTCTCTCGAGGCACAAAGTAACGAGGCCGCCCGCATCCCTGGCAGCAGTGGCGTGGAGTTCCTCAAGATCCACACCTACCTCACCCAGAAGCTCGATATGGACACAACGCAAAACATCGTGCTCAACTCCGTGGGTGCTGACCTCGATCCTCTGACTGAACTTAAGTCGCGCACGAACTTCGGTCGCCCCAACTTCCCCAAGATCTTCGAGATGATGCGTGATGGTATCCTTGACCGGACTTACATTAACGGTCTCGAGAGCATGCGCACGACAGTCGGTGTCTACTTCTGTGGTCCCTCTGCAGCCGGTAAGTTCAGCATTCCTACCCCCCACCCCTGTTGGATTTCAAAATTGTGCTGACGAGTTTTCCTCCCTACAGCCCGTGATATCAAGAAGGCTTGCAAGCAAGCGACCGTCAGCGAGGTCCTCTTCCGATTCTGGAAAGAACATTTCTAGGTGTATATATTCGGGTATTGAAAAGAAACCAATATCTGGCCTTATTTATCTTCTTTTGCATGTCTATTTATGGCTCTGTCATACAAAGCAAAAAATTTCTTTCCACACTTTTTTTTCTCTTCATCCCATTTATTTTTCATTCATTTGTTCCAGAAGGTATGCTAGGATGTCAATTCTTGCGCATGGTGATGGTCAACCAAACCAAAGACGGGCGAACAGCGGGCATGGTCCTCGTGGATGAATGCGCCTTGCGATGGGAGGAGAGAGTTGGAACAGCTCTCTCCGGGATGAAGACACATTTTTTTACGGAACGGAGACCTTCGCGAATCTCCCCCTTGTTCGCCTTGAGTTCTTCTTGAAGGCAAAGGGACTTCAACAGTGACTGTGGCGAAAATCTCAGGGTTAAACAGGGGTTGTTAGGAGATAAATAGACCTAGCCGGCTGACGGGGCCGTTGCCCTTGGTGGAGGGGGATTGACTTCAGGGCGTGCAGGAGAGTGAAGGTGTCGGGAAGTGTAGGGATCTTGCTAGAAGTTCCATGTCCTTAGTTTTTCAAGAATAGAGAAGGCGAGATTTTTATATACTCGATGCTGAATATAAACCAACTTCCTACCCTCTTCATGAAACAGCGCCTAGGACTGATTTTGACCAAGGAGACATCGAATTTACAAACCGACCTACGGTCTGCAGGTACGACAAGTTTCTCTACTTCCTATGGAAACCTGTGGGGCTTGCCCAAAAGTGCCACGGAATTCCAACATCTTTCATGCTACTGAGTCTTCACCCAATGACCTCAGCTCCTTTACGCCTAGGCAGATGATCTAAGCCAACGGAGTGAACACCGTGTTTGACTTAATAGCAGCTAACATTAGGTGGGAGTTCCATACCTTTGGCAAAAAAAATGTGTGCCAAGCGTTGTCTGGAGGTGTGCTCTACGCACCGAGGAAGGAGGTGGCATGGAGGTTGGGAAAGGCGCTCAACACACCGAGGAGATGGGGTCGGCGAATCACCTATTTGTGGGATATAGTAGTGAGAAAGAATCGTTTGGGGCTGACTTGGGAGTTGAGAGAGCTCTGAAAGGGCGACTGAGGATATTGGAGCACAATGATTCTGGATGGCAGCAGTGCTGGCTTGAACTTTGTAATATTTCTTTTGCCTGTGTTATATCAATATTTCGGCTAGTGAGTTCCCATCGCTACGACCTCCGCATAGTAAAGTAGCCGATTGTGAAATCCCTATAGCTACCCACAATGCTCGGGGTATATCAGGAATCCTCATTCCTCGGCAGAGTCAAGTGATATTCATCCGCCGATATCTCGAGACTTCTTAATGAGCGCTGGCAAGCTTCGAAGAGAGCTTTTTTTGCTCAGAAAAAGAGAGAAAAAAATGACATGTTCAACTCATTGTCCTTTCAGTAACCTGGACATGAAAACATCAGGATCAGGGTATACGGCCAACATTTTCTTGGACCCTTCTTCTGGTCTGTCTCCGTCGTTCCTAGAGTCCCTTATTTCCAATGGTCGAATGTAGGTCGCATCAGGCGTATACCAGATCCTCCGCGGGAAAATCATCTTCCTCTCGCGGGGCATTTTCGGTGCCTTCTTTTCTCTCCGCGACCTTCTGTCAGTAAAGTTGACCCCAAAACCTAGGCCCATATTCTTCGGGTTGTTCGCCATGCCGCGCTCGCCGACCTCGATGTAGTCCTTTGCATAGCGTAGTCCTTTGGTACGCTGAACTGGTCTCGGATCGCAAGGCGATTCGGAAAAGACAGCCTCGTCGTTATCGCTTTCCGCTACCGTAGTCACATGGTCCGGATTCTCCTTGTTTTCATCGGTAGGAAGTCCCTGAGCAGTCGTTTCAGCACCGCCTCCTTCCTAAGCAGCAGTCGCAGCGTCGCTCCCCTTTTCTACAGCCTCCATGGCCTCCTTCTCCCTCTTCGCTCTCTCCCGTTCCTCCTTCTCTTCCGCCTCCTTCTTCCTGATCCCGCCGCAGCCTTCGTTGTCGGTGGGGCACGCCTGGGGCTTGAGCCAGATGGATACGAACTGCGGCGTGAGGAATTCGCATTCCGAGGGATGGGGGGTAGGCTGGAGTGCCTTGATGGAGTCTCGGAGGAGGAGGAGATGTTCGTGGCAGCGTGTCCAGCCCATGTTGCGCCAGTAGCCGCAGTTTCGGCACTTGGCGATGAGTTCGGTGCACATGTTTGGGGGATATCGAGGGTGGGTGAAATGCGGGTCGAATCGAGTATGCAATCGCGCTGAGACAAATTTATGCTGTTGAGTATGTGAATGGGCTCATGACTTCCAGAGCAGAGATGTTTAATGGGGATGCCTTAGGACTAGGAAGAACCATAGCTTGTCAGTCTTGGTCAAAACGATGATAGAAATGATAAATGAGAAGATTGCACACCTTCAAAGCAGGTGTAGGTAGTGGGAAGTGATTAGGGAACATGTGGCTATTGGGTGTGATCTGGAAGGGAGTTGGGGTTGGTCTCGAATGAAGGGAATATGTGAGAGGGTGAAAATAGTCTCACAGATCAGTGGCACTAACTTAGGTGAAGAGAGGCAAGAGCCTGAACAAGCACTGCTAGTGTTGACTTTTGAGAGACGAACGCGAAGTGGACGCGTCTAGATGGTTCGTGATGGCCTCATCACTCTTTCCTTCTGATGGCGGCCATCCATTCCTCTTCACATGTGATTTTCACAACTCCTCCTCTTTAGGCTCCATTTTCTGGCCCATAGACAACAAAGACAGTCCTCAACTCGACACTAGCAAGGCTCGTCAGACAAAGCTCAATGCAGAAAACACAATGGTATTTTATAAATCCTGCTCTTCAGGCACCAGGTCGGTTTCTCCACATCTTGAAAACTAGTACTGTACATCCTACCATTTTAACTCATCTTCGCTTTCCTTCCGAGCTTGACCTTCTTCCTCTCCTTCTCGCCAATCTCCTTGTCGTAAATCTCCGCCGCCGTCGGTCCGGCCTTGCGCTTAGCCTTGCTCGATTTAACGCTAACGACTACGTTCTTCTGCCCTCGCTTCGCCGCGTTCATGGCCTGCTTCTCCGCATCGTCCCAGCCCGGCGCATCGCCTTCGATTTCATACCTAAAAGGTGACGGTATTAGTAATCTAGTGTTCCTCCTCGCCGCTCACAAGCTTTCCAGTCTTGTGAAAGTGGACTTACTGGTCGAGAGGAAGCGAGTCGATCAGCTCTCGCTTCTTCTTCTCTACCTCGGTCAGCGCCGAATCATCCTGGAGATCATCTTCCAGTGAGATTGCGAATGGCTCAAATCGCTCATTGACACGTTCATCGTCATGCGCCCCACTGGCGTTCTCACGGCTTACACCAATGCTATCGGGCTTGGGCATCTCCGCCTCGACAGCGCCTTCCACTAGCGCCGCAAAATGCGCGGTAATCTTGCGGATAATCTTATTGAAGAGCGGCAGAACCTGCTCCGGCTGGATGGTTAGTTCCTGAGCAATGACATCCATGTCCTTGCGCTGAAGGCCGACTGAAAGGAGAATGGATTGCTGCAGGCCCGAAAGCTTGATGTCTGATCTTAACCGGCCGCTGAAGTAGAGCATTGCGAGTGTTGGCACGAGGTCGAGAATGACCCGATAATCGAACATGTTATTCGAGTACGAATCGAGGCGCTTCAGGTCGAACGGCGTCATTAGCTCGTCCAACTCGGACTTCCTAAGGCGCTTGACCTCAGCTTTGTCGAGCCGCGCACCGGCCATGGCGGACTCGTCAATGCTTAGAGCAGTGATCGGAGCAAATGTGCGGAAATCGTAAGAAAGAAGAGACAGGTATCTGCGATGGAAATCTCGTGCAAAGGCTCCGAGCCAGCTTTGGTCCCCGCTGCTTTCCAGAGGCCGGAGCATCACGCAAGTGTGTTCTCCAGTCAACTCGTTGGGGGTTTGACGCAGGTACACCGGCGCGAATGTGGCCTTCTTCCAGAACTTGTGGAGCGGAGGCGTTAAACCGTAGCTCACACCGACATAATCTACGCTAGCGGGCCGCCGCTCCTCGAGCCTGGCGAACAAAGGCGGCATATTGGAGATGTCCCTGACCTTGATATTGTCGTCAAGGAGTGACGCTCCCGCGAGCTCGTCATCGGTGACTCGTGGGAAGGCTTCCTCGGCGGAGGTCATTGGCTCGTCTTCAGAGAGATTGGTGAATTTCCTGTCATAGTAATTCACTAGAAGGTCGAGGGCCCGAGATCCGTAACCCATCGAGACATAATCCGGATTTGTAGCTATCCTGACCACTCTCGCCCCCGATAGAGACGCGAACTCTTCGTCTTGGAACTGTTGGCTGACGAGCCAGGGAATCAGGTCTCCCGCCGGCCTCTGTCCACGTCCGAGGCTGTTGAGTACACTCTGTCGGCTAATCTGACCTTCCAAAGCCACCTGTATCACACACAGAGGCTCTGGTAGTTTTTGGCTATCCTCGGACACAGGAGGCACCAGAACAAAGAGCTCATGTGCCGGCGCATCGCTCATGAGCTGGAGATCGTTTGGCGAGTTTTTGTAGTGGCTGGCTACATAGAGGGCAATCATTTGCTGGAGGAACCTTTCGGAGACTGGGTGGAAGGAGAAGAGGGTATCTCGGTTGACATGGAGGAGCTGGCATTGTGAAGGGTCGGGGCAACCGTGGATATTGTTCTTGGATCGAGGCAGGGTTGCGTCAAGGCAGAGGAGACTGTTGAGCCATTTTTCAACGGCGTCGCCTGGGGCGTATCGAATTGGTTCAGAGAGGGTGATTTCTCTCAGAGACCGCCCACTTGAAGGCACTGATTCGCTCTTGGCCGCCTTGCCCGTAGATCGATCGGCCACTTGCGTGTCCGGGGCCACGTTGGCATTCTTAGCGTGCGCTTGCTCCCGCAGCTGCTTAATGAGCTTCAGCGATAGGGATCGACCCGTGCCTTCATAACCGTTGATAGTGGACGCCATGAACACTAGGTACGGGCCCATAAGCTTCCTTACGAGCGGAAGAGGAATGGCGGCAGCCTCGTCGATGACCACCAATTCTGCTTGACCGAGGACATGAGCATCCTCTGGTCGGATGTACTGAATTGTTTGCCTATGCTGGCGGTGGATGTTCACACGGACAATCGCCTTATTCCAATCCTTGTTCGTCGATTGAATAAGGGTATAGTCGATATGATCCGCATATCCGAGAGCGTCGAAACCCTTAAATATGAATTCGAACAAGGTCTTCAAGTTCTCAGGAGATGGCGATGTGATGAAAATGTTGCTATACCCGTGAGCCACAGCAGCTGCTACAGCAACACCCATCGCCGCCGATTTACCTCGACCACGCGCTGCGGTAAGGGTTACAGTACTCCTCAAGGTCTTCTCCGCAATGGCATCGACGAAGGTCAAAAGGGCTTTGGCTTGGTCTATCGTCCGCGCTAGACTAACGAGCGACCCGACAGGTTGCGTATCTTGGAGGGAATCTTTCAGGCCATCCAGCTCCCTTTGCGCGGGTGTCTTGGGCTGATCAAGATCGGGTGGTGGAAGTGCCTTCACCTCTTTGCCCCCGGAGATCGGTAGCACGTTGAGTTCGTCGTCGATGACGAGACAAGATTGGCAGCTACCGAGAGAGAGGATGAATCGTTCGTTGAACCTCGCGACAACGTCGTCATGAGCTTCGGTTCGGTACCGAGAATGGACGTCCATGGTCAGAGTGTAAAGCTGCTTCAGACTCGTCATGCCCTTGAGCAACAGGACCACCAAGCCGCCGCCCTCCACAGTCTCAATCGTCCTCGCAAGGATATTCGGTGTTATCGCTTCGAAGTCTTGGAGAATGCACATGCCGTATGTGTTACCGAGAATCTTTTCCGTCTCCTTGTAGTAGACATATCGAATGTCGTGAAGAGATACGAAGAGTTCGAAAGGGTCTTCCGAGTTCGCCTCGCGGATACCACGTTTTATTTCCTTCTTGATTTTGTTCTCGCGCTTCTTGCGGTGGCTGTCACGAGAAGGTTAGTCCACGAGCTCTAGCAAAAAAAAGTTAAGAAGGTTCTCAAGACGGCGAGTCTCACGATGTAAAGCCTAGTAGCTTGCTCTTATATGCCCATAGGACGGATTTGTTTTGCTTAATGTCCATACTCGACATTATGTAGTGTAGATGCACGATGACATCCTTGGCTCGGTCGCCAACGACGATGAAGAAGCTGCGCTTCTTCTCTTGTAAGCCATTGCGAATGAGGGCGGGAATCCTCGAATCACTGGCGGTATGTTAGAAAAGCTTAAGGAAGCTTAGAAGAGCATAAGGATATAGTACTTACACTGCCTTACGGGCCATCTTCAAGAAGTGTGCTGACGAGCCAATGCCGGTTCACACCCTAGATAGTGTTTTCTCGATATCGATATCTGACCCAAGCGACGTAGTTGCGACAAGTGGGAATAATTTTTGGCGGACAACTTTTTTTCCAGATTCTGCCAGGCGGTGAAGCCTTCCACTGTGCCTGTGGTGGGGTACCTGTGGCTTGCGGATTTCCGCTCACATGTGAGGTGGCTGACCGTGGCTGGTGTATTTGATTCGTGCGCTAAAACGGAAACAGCCACATTTTAAACGAACGAGAGTGTTACGATTTGGGAACCTGGAACCGGCTTAATTAGTTGCGACAGTGTGTCGGAAAAGATTCGGAACATTCGTCATCCACTGGCGGCGCAGCAGGTTCGGGCGCTCCGACACAAGGCACCTATTCACTCCGGCCCTCGAAGAAACCAGAATAGGCGTATTGCTGTGCATTCACTCACTCTTGAAGAGTCTCTCTTTAATCCTGTCGCGATCCTTTGATGCAATCACTTTTCGGACCCAACGTCCTGTATCGAATCCTCCAGTCTTTCTCGGGGCCCTCTTGACCTGTCCTGCGTTGGTGTAATATCCTTCTGCCCCTTTAAGCACTTCTTACTTATCTCCTCCTACAACCGTCAACTTGGGCCTCAGCCTAACGTACCTGAACTCAAATTTTCTGGACCGAAGGCTTTAAACCGACCAAGCCTCATCCCCTGTGAAAGTTTTCAGTCAACTTCTCTCTGCCCAAGATGGTGAGGCTCTTCCCCCAACGGCCTTCATACTTGCTGCTTGTGGCAAGAGACTAACCTTTGCGCTTCGTTCGCTCCTCATCCTAGGGTATATCTAGACGACCTAAAGATAAAGCCGCCCGGCAGGGCCGCGGTGGTGATCAAGGCGGAGCCAGCGCCCGACCCAAGAAGGCGACATTCGAAACGACAAAGAAGAGAGAGATCGGTGTCTCTGACTTGACGTTGCTGAACAAAGTGTCCAACGAGGCGATCAACGAGAACTTGAAGAAGCGATTCGAAGGCGCCGAAATCTACACTTATATCGGCCATGTGTTGGTCTCCGTCAACCCTTTCAGGGATCTCGGCATCTACACTGATCAAGTGTTAGAGAGCTACAAGGGCAAGAACCGTCTCGAGGTGCCGCCGCACGTCTTTGCTGTCGCCGAGGCGTCCTATTACAACATGAAAGCCTACAAGGACAACCAGTGTGTAATTATTTCCGGAGAATCCGGCGCAGGAAAGACGGAAGCGGCGAAGCGCATCATGCAGTACATTGCCAACGTTTCAGGGGGTGAATCCGGCGACATCCAACAGATAAAGGACATGGTGCTCGCGACCAACCCTCTGCTGGAGTCCTTCGGTAACGCCAAAACGTTGCGGAACAACAACTCGTCGCGTTTCGGAAAGTACCTCCAGATCTACTTCAACACGCAAGGCGAGCCGGTCGGTGCCGACATTACAAACTACCTCCTCGAGAAGTCCCGAGTCGTTGGCCAGATCACGAATGAGCGCAACTTCCATATCTTCTACCAGTTTACGAAAGGCGCCTCACAGAACTACCGACAACTGTACGGCATCCAAAAGCCCGAGACTTATGTATATACTAGCCGATCTAAGTGCCTCGATGTCGACGGCATCGACGACGTCGCCGAATTCCAAGACACTCTTAACGCCATGGAAATCATTGGTCTGTCGCAAGCTGAGCGGGATGAGATTTTCCGTATGTTAGCAGCTGTCCTGTGGGTGGGAAACATTCAGTTCCGAGAAGACGACAGCGGCTGGGCCGAGGTCACTGATAGGTCTGTTGTCGAGTTCGTGGCGTACCTCCTAGAAGTAACGCCCGAACAACTCGTTCGCGCCGTTACAATCAGAATCCTCACTCCCAGGAGTGGAGAGGTCATCGAGTCTCCCGCCAACCCTGCCCAGGCACTAGCGACGCGAGATGCGCTAGCTAAAGCCATCTACAACAATCTCTTTGATTGGATCGTTGAGCGCATCAACCGGTCGCTCAAGTCTAGGCAGGCGACGACGAACACTATTGGCATTCTCGATATCTACGGTTTCGAGATCTTTGAGAAGAACAGTTTTGAACAGCTTTGCATCAACTACGTCAACGAAAAGCTACAGCAGATCTTCATCCAGTTGACGCTGAAGACCGAACAAGAGGAGTATGCCAAGGAGCAAATTCAATGGACCCCGATCAAGTACTTCGACAACAAGGTTGTGTGCGATCTCATCGAACAGATCCGGCCTCCCGGTATCTTCTCCGCTATGAAGGATGCGACGAAGACGGCCCATGCCGACCCCGCGGCTTGCGACCGAACGTTCATGCAGAGTATCAACGGTATGAGCCACGCTCATCTGACGCCTAGGCAAGGCAACTTTATCATCAAGCACTATGCCGGTGATGTGAGCTACACGGTTGACGGAATTACGGACAAGAACAAGGATCAGCTCCTAAAGGGTCTCCTCAGTCTCTTCCAGGCCAGTGGCAACAGCTTCGTTCACCAGCTCTTCCCTCATCAAGTCGATCTAGATAACCGAAAGCAGCCACCGTCGGCAGGTGACAGGATTCGAACATCAGCGAACGCCCTTGTAGAAACATTGATGAAGTGTCAGCCATCGTACATCCGAACCATCAAGCCGAACGAGAACAAGTCGCCTACCGAGTATAACGTCCCTAATGTACTCCATCAAATCAAGTATCTTGGTCTTCAGGAAAACGTGCGCATTCGCCGAGCTGGTTTCGCCTACCGTCAGACATTCGAGAAGTTTATGGATCGTTTCTTCCTGTTGTCCCCAGCAACCTCTTACGCCGGCGAGTACACCTGGCAAGGGTCGTATCAAGATGCCGTGAAACAGATTCTCAAGGACACAAGTATCCCCAAGGAGGAGTGGCAAATGGGAACCTCGAAGGCTTTCATCAAGTCTCCCGAGACGCTCTTCGCGCTCGAGCACATGCGCGACCGCTACTGGCACAACATGGCCACCCGTATCCAGCGCATGTGGAGAGCTTACCTCGCTTATCGTGCCGAATCTGCCACTCGCATCCAGCGATTCTGGAGGAAGAAGAGGACCGGTGCGGAATATCTACAATTGCGAGACCAGGGTCACCGCGTTCTTGGAGGCCGCAAGGAGCGAAGGAGAATGAGTCTTTTGGGTTCCAGGCGTTTCCTCGGTGACTATCTTGGCGTCAATGCTTCTGTCGGCCCAGGCTCCCAAATCCGAAACGCCATCAATCTCTCTACGAGCGAGCAGGCCGTGTTCTCTTGCAGAGGTGAGATTCTTGAGGCCAAGTTTGGACGATCCAGCAAGCCGAGCCCTCGCATTATCATCGTTACTACCCGAGCCTTCTACATCATCGCCCAGGCGTTGGTGAATCACCAAGTCCATATATCAATCGAGAGGTCGATCCCTCTTGGTGCCATCAAGTATGTCGGCACGTCGACTTGTCGGGATGATTGGTTCTCACTCGGTGTGGGGTCCCCACAGGAGCCCGATCCTCTGATGAACTGCGTGTTAAAAACGGAAATGTTTACGCAGATGCAACGCATGATGCCCGGTGGCTTTAATCTCAAGATTGGTGAGGTAATCGAGTATGCCAAGAAGCCAGGCAAGGTGCAAATGGTGAAGGTCATCAAGGACTCGCAAGTACCACTCGACCACTACAAGAGCGGTGCCATCCACACGCAACAAGGCGAGCCGGCGAACTCGGTCTCACGACCCACTCCCAAGGGCAAGCCTGTTCCCCCTCGGCCAATCACCCGTGGCAAGCTCATCAAGCCCGGCGGCCCGGGAGGTCGACCTTCGAGGATTACCGGAAATCGCACGCCTCAACCGAGACCTGGCGCTAGTAGTACCACCTCATCTAGGCCCGTGCCCCAGCCTGCGGCGGTCATGGCTGCCGCCGCCATCCCAAGCCATACGCGACCCCAGGCATCGCGTGTTGCAGCCGCCGCCGCAGCTACTCCAGCCTCGAGAATGCCACCGCCGCCGCCCCCACCTGCCCCGGCTACCAAGCCAAAGATCATGGCCAAGGTCTTGTACGACTTCGCCTCGGACAAGGCAAACGAATTATCAATTACCAAGGGCGAGATGATTGAAATTATTCAGAAAGAAAATAATGGTAAGATTTATAAGATCTATTTCGAACGTGGGATGTAACGGGATTTCTAACATTGCTTTTCTTTTTGCTAGGCTGGTGGCTAGGGAAGAATGCTCGCGGCCAAGCGTGGGTACCATCGGCGTATGTCGAGGAACAGGTCGCTCCGCCTCCCGCTCCCGCCCCGGCGCCCCGTGCGCCGCCACCACCTCCGGGCGGCCAAAACGGAACACGTGCCAAGCCCACACCACCGAATCCTCCCGCCAAGCGCCCCGCTGCTGGGCGCAAGCCCGCCGGATATCAAGCTAGGGACTCGGGCATGAGCCTCAACGGCGGGGCCGACAGCGGGCCGAACCCCAACTTGGCGGGCAGTCTTGCGGATGCCCTCCTGGCCAGGAAGAACGCGATGCAAAAAGGTAGGGATGATGATGATGACTGGTAAAAGGCACGGAAAATGGAAAAGTTTACTTGTTGAGGTATAGAAAGCTTGCCTTGGGAGGAGCGATTGTTCTTTTTTTCCTTCTTCCTGGATCGGACACGTTTTTTAATCCAGAGGGCATCAGAAGGGATGTATATGTATGATGGTTTTTATGATAGCTGTTCAGAATATGACATTCACGCCCATAACCCTCGCTTTATGAATTACCTACTCGCACAACATTTGCTTCACATGATTCTGAATTTCTCATCAAATTGGATCTCATTAATGCTATATTTGTCTATCCTTGCGGCCAAATCACTTATGCGTCTGCATCATCAAGCTCTACTATCCTCCTTCTCCGTAGAATCTCTCCGAGAGGGAGATCCTCGTCGTCATCTATCCTCTGTATCAACGGTACGTCATCATCATCCTCATCATCTTCATCTACACCGTAATCACGGAGCGTCTCGCCATCCGCATTCTTAAATTCCGTTGCTGCTTGACCATCATCACCGTCTACGTCGTAATACTCAACCTCCTCGAGTTCGGCAAGTATGCCAGCCCTTTCCCTCTTCCATCTCCGTAAATCGGCCTCCTGTCTCCGCCAGAACGCCTCCTTGTGTTCCTCGGGGGAGGAGTACATGGGAACCGCGCCCTCATCGTCCACCGACTCGCCAGGCCAGCCCGGGACGGCCCGGCGATGGCGATCCGGATCGGGAGGCGGCCACATTCCTCGACGGGAGTTGAAGCCGTTTTCTTCATATTCCCAGCCCGAGCCTTTGCCGGTGCGGGATATGCGCGGGCCGCCGGCGAGCGGGAAGAACCAGAAAAGGAAATTCTTCGTGCCCATCGCGTCCGCCATGTTTTTAAAGAAGCCGATGTCGTAGGGGAATTCGACTTTTTCGGGTGGCCCGTCGGCCTCGTTGTCTCCGTCCCACCAGCCGCCTCCTCTTCGCTCGACGAACCTCTCGTGTTTCTCGATTTCCCAGCCTTCGATCATGGTGGTGTTCAGTGTCCATCCCCTTAGGGTACTGGCGAGCATTATCCCCAGCGCTGAAGATGTTACAAAGCATATCAGCCCCAGAAAGGCGAGGTGTATGAGTGCCGGAAGACTCGGGCCGAGATACGAGGGCCATTTTCTCGCGTTCCAAAGAGCAGCGAAGCGAAGGAAGAGCAGGTACGTAAGGTACCATAGTGACAGGTTCGTCCATACAAGGAAGCGGAGGAAGTGGGGGAAGGTCGTGAGGGAGACGCAGTTGGCTGTCCACGGACAGTGGTGGTCCATTTTGGGAATGCAGCGGCGGCAGTGGCGACAGTGATGGGCGCGGGGAGGCTTCGGGGCTTTGCACTTGGTGCACCAGCGGGTGCCCGGGACCCCGGGGATTATCTGATCGGCGGTAGAATCATCGTCCGAACTCGAGTCTTGTGGCGTCTCGTTTGTGGTTGGGACGGGCCTGCTGCCAGGACGGGCTATCGCCGGATCATATTGGCCGGGGGAAACTGTGCATGCCCTATAGTATGTCCACCATAGGGAAACGAGTAGGGTATTGAAGATGATCGTCTGCTTCTTCGTCGGCGGGCCCGGATCGAGATTCTCGGCCTTGTGGAAGAGATACTGTGAGGTGTAGGCGAGAAAGATGATCAGGAGGCAAACGGCGGGGACGGCGAGCCTTTTCACGATGGGAGCATCATTGAATCCGGCCATCGCGATCCATGGGCCACCTTTCGCGGAGCATTCGTCACCCCGATGGGTCCTCGGGTAGGGTGAAAGTAAGTTGGTGTTGGAGCGTAGGTATGGATGGAGATGGTTACAATTGCAGTGATGTCAGCTCAGCCATTGTCGTCGTATCATTGAACGCGGCGTGCACTGGTGAAACGCGCGTTCAGGGGTAGCTCTGCTTATATAAGCCGTGCTCAGAGCACCTTCTCTCGGAAGAACCAGTCGAAACATCTCGATTCTGGAATACAATAATCGACGAACTTAAATGTTCCAGGATTCCGGATGATAGGATCGATCTGTGGTCTTTTAAATTTCAATTTCAAATATGTAATTTGTGAAAAAATTTCCCCATGTTATTACGAATTTTCTTCTTGCACCGCGGAAGTGCTGAGACTTGAAGATGGTGACGAGGGTCGCTCAGCTGGTTCTTCGCAGGGACTGGCTTCTCACTAAGTCGACGGGTTACACTGTTCTTCTCCTCGCGCTCTTGTAGGTTCTTGTCCTTGATCGAAAGAATGAGAGGTGAAGTGCTGACCTGAGGGCCGAAAAAAAGCTTCGCCTCGACTTACGCCCGGCATTTTCTTACCCTAGAGCGGTATGCAGTTCTAGGTACGTGAAATGTATCATTCATCCCGGACATGGGCATACATGCTGACCTTGGGTCTGTCCTAGATGAGCCAAGAGGGACTGCTGTTTGTGCGCTCGGGCTCGCGTGGGCGCTATCTTGGGTAGGGTCTTTACTAGCGAAGAAATTGCTAGATGCCGGTTCCAATTCCAGTTCGTCTAATCTCACCCCGTTTGGGTGGCTGAATTGACTGACTGAGAGAGCAGGCGAGCCGCTCCATGGAGAAGAGCGGAGGTTTATCGCTTCGCCGAAGAGGCCGCGGCCCCGGTACCAAATTCTCCTTTCCGTCTGTCTCTTTGTCCGGCTTGAGATCCTCCTTGCCGTGAGCCGCCAAACTCAATGCTCTATTCCAGGAGTCGAGGTAAGCATTAGAGCTCGTCATCCACGTGGAGATAAACTGTAAATATCAGCGCTAATTATATACTTAAGCCATTCGTTTGTATCCCATTACTTATATACGAACTTTACTTTGCCGTCCAGCCAAGGCCGGAAGAGAAAGATCAGAATGATCCATGGGGCGACCTCTTCCTGGATATCGTGAACTGGATCACCACGTCGAGAGTGAGTTTGATGATCAGCATCATTCTTCTTGTCGTTGGCGCCCATGATGCGATGTCCCAGACGACTAAGTCAACCTTTTTCTGCGCGAGCACCGTCGATAGCGGTTCATGGACTCTCATCCTACAATTGCTCGGGGCCGGTCTGGATGCTGCCATCATGGTACTGCTCTGGCGCATAATGTGGTGGACAAAGTCGACCCAGGCTCGCTTGCATGTTCTCTCCACGATATTACAGAACAGTTACTACCTAGCCGTGGGTGTTTTCTTTCTCGCCGTCATCTTCACGAAACAAAGCTTCTGGTCGATCTATGGTTCAGATGTTATTTCCGACGGAATCTTACTCTCGGTCGCCCTGATCTCGTCCAGCTTATTGATGTGTGAATCTACTCCGATTGTACCTATGGCCACCATTGTTATGGCTTCTGGCCAAGTTGCATCACTCAATAACGTTGCCCGAATGCAAACCTGGTTACATGGAACAGCCTACGACACGCTCAAACCGCTCTATTGTCTCTTCTTCGGTTACTCCATTCTTCTCAGTCGACATCACATGCGCACGCTAAAGACTGCAGTTAGTCTCGCCATTTTCTGTGCTCTCGCCGTCGTTATATTCACGGCCTTGCCAATTACGATTCTAAGGGCCAGGAAGCACGGGTTCGACTTTCATCCTGTAAACAAGCTGATCTACGAGGCCCGAATAGGGTCAGATCGTTGGCTTACCCGGGCATCCATCAGTGGCAGCTTGGAGGTGGCGGCCTCGGAATATAAGGAGCGTAACCACGGCAAACAACCGCCTCCAGGCTTCGATACTTGGTTTTCCTTCGCCAAGGAGAAGAAGTCGGTAATCATTGACCACTTTAACCAGATTGGGAGTGATATACGACCCTTCTGGAAGGTGTCTCCAAAGACATTGAGAGCCAGGATTGACCAGCTCAATAATCAACCGGGCATAGCAATAGTGAAGATACGTGGAGGGAAGGCCTCCACGGAAACAAACCAGGACGACCATTCGTCTAACCCACTAGAAGAGCTGGTTTCTATGATTGCAGCCTTCTCCAACCACCTTCCAGATATGGATATACCAGTTAACCTTTACGAGCAGCCTAGGGTACTTTCCACCCATGGAAGCTCGTCCAATGTTTGGGCATCGACATCGATCCCCGAGCGCCGTCACATGGAATTACTAGGTTGCCCTCCAGGATCTTCGGTGAGATCTCGGAAGCCCTGGAATGTCCGCGACCTAACCACGACATACACTTCCTCCTACTCAAAAGGTCAATTTATTACAAACTGGGAGCGATCCCTGGACACCTGCAACCAACCAGATGTGATGGCCTACCTCCACGGATTCCATATGGTCCCGCCTGTAAACCATGAGCCCTACGTGCAGCTCATGCCAGTATTCAGCCGCTCGAAGACGAGCGGCTTCAGTGATATCCTAATCCCTCTTCCAGGCAATGGCGATTCTGCAGAGGAGTCGGTGGGCAGCTTCCATACTAAAGAGAACTCCCTCTATTGGCGGGGTGGGTATGGGGACCCAACGGTCGGGCAGCAAGGCTTGCGTGGCAATCACAAGCATCGAGTCGCGCACCTCGCCAACAATGCAACCCCCTCCGATGAGACGCTAATCGTTCTCCCGGCACTTAATAATAACAATAATGGGGCGAAATTTGCTTACAACAAGGTTCCCACGCAGGAACTCAACGCGCTCCTCCCAATGGACATTGGCTTCACCGCCGACCCTACCGCACACACCTGCACGACACCGCGAACTTGCGCCTCTGCCCTCCTTGAGCTCGGCGGTACAGAAGAGCCTCAGCCTGGCCTTCACCCCCTCGATCACCGCTACATTCTCATCCTAGACACAGACTCGGGCCCGTCCTCCTCCCCGAGCCCGTTCGCCGCACTAAAATCCAGCGGCGTGCCATTCGTATCAACAATCTTTACGCACTGGTATACAGAACGCATAATGCCTTGGGTACACTTCGTCCCCGTCGACATAAGGCTCACCGGTTTCCACAGCGCTCTGTCTTACTTTACGGGCTTACGGCCCAGGCGCGGCGCGGACCGTGACGGCAACGCCGACGGGGAAGGGGAGGGGGAGGACCCGAATGTGACGGTCACGCTAGCGGGGAGGCAGGTCGCTCTCAGTGGTACTATAGATGACGCGAGGTGGATCGCCTCACAGGGTAAGGCATGGGCTAAGAAGGCTCTGAGGAGGGAGGACATGGAGGTGTACCTTTTCAGACTGCTTCTCGAATGGGGCCGCGTAATTGACGATAGGCGGGATGAGTTGGGGTTCGTGTACAAAAGCAATTAGGGATTGGCGGGGGTTTCTTCCCCCTCTTCCCCTGTGGGCGTCTAAGGCTCTACCCCTTGTCTTCTTTCCTTTCCTTTTCTCTGTTTTGTGTGTGTACACCGCTTTCGCTTTTGTGTTATTTCTCTCTCGTTGTGAACCAACAACGTCTTACATAGTAAATCTTCTGGGTCATGGGGTTTCGGTATATGCGATGGATGGAAATTGCTTTTCCTTCGAGCACTGTCTAGCTACGAGAAATATAAACGGCACAGGTATATATACCCGCATTATTTCACATTTCTTGTTCTCTACCGCATATGGGTTTGCTTTGTCCCAATGCTTAACTGGAACGCCGACCAACCACGTATCCAACATCATGCCACCAAAACAAAAGCCACCGCGTTCCATCACAATTCATATCCGCTAGACGGTTGTAGGACCCCCTTTTCACATCACCTCCCCCGCCCCCCGCTACAATGTCCACCGCTTCCGCCTCTTCTCACCCCAATCAATATGCATCAACCACCCATCTGAGGCGGAAATATATCCCCGGAAGTAGCCCTAGGGGTGGAAAGTCCTCCTCTTTGGCCTAGCCAAGGTTGTACCCGTTTTCGTGTCCCTATTTGCGGTCTGACATACCTGGAGAGGCTGGAGGTGACGCCGCGTTTAAGGAGGTGGCATCTTCCATGCCGGGAAGGACGAGTTAGGGA
>SJVG01000666.1:0-21228 GCA_034774675.1 Scedosporium minutisporum
GCGGCGGGCTGTAGCATTGGGGGTGTTTTCGAGCTGGAAGTGGAAGGTATCTTGCCGTCGGGGTCCGGTAGAAATGTAGGTACGGCAACGGGACACCGCGGCAGAAAGAGGTCGAGGGTGGGCGATGAAGGTCCGAGGTCGTAATCGTGTGCCGGTGGTGAGAGCAATGGCTCTCCGCTGGAGATATTCGCACGTGAGTCAGGATTCTCTGAAAGGGGGGAGGGGGTAGCTATCAATTTGATTTTGCCCGGGCGGAAAGGCAGCAATGAATAAACTGGCGGTAGAGGAACTCACAAATGCAGCCATGGTGGATAGTTATGGCTGTAGAAACAGATTGGGGTGGATCATGCTGGAGGGCCGGTGCTGGGCTGGAAGAGACACGTCCTCGGTGGATGACGCGAAGATGAATTTGGTGTTGTCAAATATTACCAAATACCCAAAGCGAACCTCTGCCGACGGCGTGGGTTAAGAAAAATTTTAAATAGGAAGCCCCTGATTGGCCATCGAGGCACTCGTCTCCATCCGATCTCGGTAGTGTCAGGTTCCTTGCTCAGGCACGACGCGACAGTACCGAGGTACAAAGGTACGTGAATGTAGATAAGATAAGATAAGATAGCGGGGAGAACCCCACCATAACCCACCATCGTTACAATTGTACTTTGTAATCTTAGCTTGGAGCTCTGCTGAACTTGAAGCTTCAAGTTCTCTCCATCAATCAACCACATTTGCCTCCGCAATCACCTACCCATGGGATTCTACCTGCGTTTTGGAGGGAGGGAGGCTTGTAAGGAACATTCTACACTAGGCTCGCCAATTCAACATCTAAAATACGAAGTGCTATAGTATGTGCAGCATTAGTTTGAATATTGTCATAGGTCCCGTTATCCCATATCTCAAGTTTAGTTCCTCGCCTCCGGTGACGCCCTTCGCCAAACCCCGAAATACCTTCTCGTCGGATGTGTGCAGATTCTCCCTCCGACACCCACAAGAGAATACTTCAAACATGGTCTACTCTCTAGCGGCCCCTATTTATCGCCTATCCAATGTCGAATAAAGCTTGTGCTGTTTCATTGGAAACGAACAGACGAGATTAAGTACGGCCCAACCTAGCATGGTGAGCCATACAGCCCGGAACGCATCCATGAATGACGCTATTGTTCCCTCATACCAGCCATCTGGCAGCCTGTGTAGCTGGTCAAGGTCGTCTCGTATGCGACCTATTACGTCTGCGGCCCCCGGTTGGCTACCAAAGTGTGCCCACAGCTGGTTTTTGAGAGTGTTTTGGTACGCTGCGGATGCGATAGCTAGCCCGAGGGTACCTCCTAAGCTGCGGGCCATGTCTGTAGAGGATCATCGAATGTTAGTACCCCGTTATTCGTAAGAGAAGAAAATTAACTGGCGAGGTACGACTTACACACGGCGGACGTGACAACCGCTTGTTGGGAGTGCTTGACAGCAGCGATAGACGCAATTTGAGTCGTCGTCAACACGGCGGTGTAGCCTCCACCAACTAGAAACAGGGCGAGACAGGTCATCCAAGCCGGGCTGTTGGCGCTCTGCAGCGTGAAAAGCGAGACCCCGGCACAAACCACCAGGACGCTAGTAACTGTCAGGCCTACGTATCTGCCGGTTGCTTTCATTAGGTATCCCACGCTGAGGGCGCCAATCGGCACCCCAAGTGGCGAGGAGAGTAATTTCAAACCTGCTGTGGTGGCGGAGCTGCCAAGCACCTGGAGATACAATGGGACGTAGAACATGGCTGTCATGGCAATCATGACGGAGAGGAGACTTGCAAGGCAACAGGCGAGAACAGTTCGATCGAGTAGCAGCTTTACCGGAATGATTGGCTGTGACGCTTTGCTCTCCCACCAAATGAATGTGATGAATAGGACGATGGAAAGAGTAATAGCTGTAAGCGGTAAAGGATGTACCCACGGTACTAAGTTCCCCGTGGAGCTGAGGCTAAGCAGGAAGAGAACAAGATAACCGAGTGTCAGGAAAGCTCCGAGGAAGTCAATGCGTCCGAGATATGACTTCTTAGACTGCTTGGGGGGCACGTCTACAAGGAAGTATACCGCCACCGCAGAAATCAAAGCGGGCGGGACCTGGATCAGGAACGCCAGCCTCCAGCCCAGGGCGGTGTGATCATTCAGAAAGCCACCCACCACACCGCCAACCATGGCGCCCGAGCCGTACCAAATATTGGCGATTCCCTGTACCAACCCTCTCTGACGAAGCGGAACCAGGTCTGTTCCAAGGAATGTCGCAATGCATATCAGACCGCCTCCACCGACGCCGGCAATCACACGCCCCAGAATCATGGTGTATTGGTCCCCTGCCAGCCCGCAGCAGAGGTTCCCGGCTGCGAAGAGTATATTGCTGACGACCAGGCCGGGGCCACGCCCGAAGATGTCTGTCAGTCTTCCAAGGATAGGTTGGCAGGCGGCATTGGAGATCAAATAGGCGGTAGCGAGCCAGGACAGTTGGTGTAGAGAATTGAACTCGCTTGCGATGGGTGCAGAGAGCGTGGCGATGATTGTCGAATCGATTGCTCCCAGGAAGACGCCGAACCACGCTGTGGACATAATAAGTGCCAGACGCGTAAAGGATATTCTCTGCACGATAATGGTGGCTTCATCGTCGCCGTCGTCGTCGGTGAGCGTATTCGCTTCAGGATTCCCCTTCTGGGCATGTGCCACGAGCAGAGGTGTTCTCTCTGTTGAACCTGTACTTCCTTCCTCGGACGATGCGACAGTCCTGCTGTCAAGACTCTCCATGTCGCTGCTGTAGAAACTGTCGGTGTCGCTTCCGCTTCCGCTGTCGACAGTCTCCGCCGCCCTTCTCCTGGATGGCGTCTCCATGTCGGCGATGACACTGTAGTCGGGGTCGGGATACTGCAGAGCAAGACCCTCTCTGTGACCGGTGTACTGAAGCCGCCTGCAAAGGACTGTGATAATGCTTGACGGATGCATTAGCAGCTTCAAAAGTAAGGGTTATGGGGTGGGGTGTTTTCTCCTTTTCAACCTATGGGTGGTCCTCGGCGACGCGTCCCTTTTCCTTGTTGATGGTTTCTGGTTGACGCCTGACGTCGTCGATCACTGGGTGTAGGACACACTCTCTTCCTCTTCTGATGTGGCCGTATTGGATAGTAGAGTGTATAGTCGTTGACGCGCTGACTTCGGGAACTGCAGGCTGAGACCCCGCGGAAGTACAAAAGAACATGGCATTTTGGCTTATTATCGACAAGAGGATCAACGACTCTATTGTTCCTCGACGGATACGATGGGGGATAGGCTTCTCAGATTTGGTCTCAATCGGACGGAAAAAATGCAATGGAACTATTGTGTCGAGATAATCGAGGCGCTTCAGAACGCCTTCGGGTAAGACGCCGATCGTTTACTCTGAAGAATTTGTCTTCTCCTGATTTTTGTCTTGTGCGCCTTTGCTCATTCGCTCGACACGGATGGTCGGTGGCGTTGAGAAACAGAGCTGACGCCGCCCTCGACGCGCTTTGGCGTGCTTGCGTGATGCAGATCCAGCTGTGACTTCCTGGAAATGACCCAGAAACCTTATCTGTCCCCGAGACATGGTCAAAGACATGCAAATGATGCCAAATACTCTCTCGGTACAGTAAGCCTGAAATGGTCCTGTGGCTGTTCTTGAAGAAGCGGCTGAGGTGGAATAAGAGCAAGGAAAACCCTTCGTAGGACACTAGTAACCTTTAACAGCTGTCCGAGTGACGATGTATTCCACCAAAACTAAGGGTAAGAGGCGTTGCGTAGTCTGTCTGGGCATGCGCGTCCACCCGCTTTGGCGCTCTCAAAGTGCCGAGTGCAAAGTGCAGATATGTACTGCTACAACTGTCCGTCGGGACTTTTACCTAGCTTGCACCAGCCACGGGCGCCTCCTGCATACGAAGTGCCAGATACCCTTGACTGCGCTCCACGCCAAGTTTCTTGTAGCGCGGCAGATTGCGACAGGGCTAGCTGCGCAAGAACTCCACTGATGCGAGCGAGGTTAATCCTGGATGGATGGTGAGTTTTTGTACACTTTCTTCGACAAGTGACAGAAATGTAGCGATGGTGCAGCGTTGAGCAGAGATGCAGCGCCAGCTCTGGCTTCGTCATTGGCTCTGGAAATCCAAGAGACAATCGAGTACGAATGAAGGATCTTATCTTCTCGATCCCTGTAGACATGCTTCATCCTGACGCCTTTCGCTATGGTTCAACGGTGTTAATCTAGTCCGGCTTTTTCGAGGGTCATAAGGCTTATAAAAAACCTCCATTCGAGGCGCTCCCAATCTTCCCCCAAGGCCTCCAGATACCTTTACTACTGGAACATCTATTTTCTTTTATTCTTCTTCTTCCTTGTTAAAACGGCGTCCACTCCAGCTGCCAATGAAGCGACCGAAGGTGCTTGTCGCCAACCGAGGCGAGATTGCTGGCCGGGTCATCGCGGCAGCCCGAGAACTGGGTATGCCCACGGTAGCTATCTATTCCGAGGAGGATCGTTTCTCGGGCTACCGTCAAGGTTGGTTTCTCAAGCGCCGGAATATGACCGTGATAAAATACTCACGATTTTGCAGAGGCGGATGAGTCCTATTTAGTAGGCGGCGAAGATGGAGTCGGTCCAGTGTATGTTTATCACTTAAATGGCGAAATGGGGCCTATTACATAGGAAGCTTCGATAGTACTGATGTTGCTTTCTTCACGATAGTCAAGCATATCTCGATGCTGCCCGTATCATCGACATCGCCCTCAAGTGTCACGCAAGCCTGATGTACGTTCTCTATCGGTCGAGAGCCAGTGTCAGTTCGCCATGTACATTAGCTAACGGCCTGCCAGCCATCCGGGTTATGGATTTCTTGCAGAGAATGCCCAATTCGCGGCACAAGTACGAGCGGCTGGGCTTACATGTATGGCCTTTCCATCTCTAGTCAACATGTCTGATGGTTGAGCTGACTATTCCACACAGTTGTCGGCCCTTCCACCGAAACGATCGAGAAGATGGGAGACAAAGTCGCAGCGCGGAAGGTTGCACAGGGCCTTGACATCCCAACTATTCCTAGCACCAACGGACCCCTTGATAATCTACGAGAGGCCTACGATTTCGTCGAGACGTGCGCGCAATCTTCCCGTCCCTGAAGCAGGTGTTCCTTACTGTTGTTAATTAGACTGACGAACCCTCGTTTTACATTCAGGCACGGGTTTCCTGTCGTTGTCAAGGCGAGCTTTGGAGGTAAGTGCCCGCACACAGATTCGAATCGAAACTAGCAAGCCTCTGATCAATCCATCTAGGCGGCGGACGAGGCATGAGAGTTGTGCATGGGAGAGAATCCCTCGAAGAAGCCATTTCGGCGGCGCGTTCCGAAGCCGGCGCAGCATTTGGCAACGATGCCATCTTTATGGAAAGGTATGAGCTTGGTCGGTCTAATAGACAGTGATCATCCTAACACAACCAATGCAGGTTTCTGTATCGTCCAAAACATATCGAGGTCCAGGTTCTCGGCGATCGACACGGCAATCACGTCCACGTTTTCGAGCGCGACTGCAGTGTTCAGCGCAAACACCAAAAAGTTGTCGAGTTTGCCCCAGCCGTCAGTATCTCGCAGGAAGTCCGACGGGGTGTGCTAGACGCCGCAGTGCGATTGGCGCAAGGGTTGAACTATGGCAAGTGGTGAAATCCTTTTCCTCCTTTCTTCAACGAATGTTCAACTAACTGTGGAATTGGTTGTAGAGAATGCTGGAACTGTGGAGTTTCTCGTCGAGGGCGAACAGTTCTACTTTATAGAGATGAATCCTCGAATGCATGCCGTTCCCCGCTCCCATACACCGCCGCAATATATAATACATGCTAACTTGATGAGGTCACAGTCAAGTGGAGCATACCGTCACCGAACAGGTTACTGGGATCGATTTAGTCGGCGCCCAGCTGCGCATTGCTTGCGGAGCCACACTCGAGGAGCTGGGGCTAGTTCAAGAAAAGATCGAACTGAAAGCCTTCGCAACCCAGTGTCGCGTGACAACCGAGAACCCATCCAAGGGTTTCCGCCCGGATGCCGGCACTATTAGTCGATGTCGCTTACCCGCGGGGAATGGCGTGCGCCTCGACCACAGCGACTGTTTCCTGGGAGCGCAGATAAGCCCCTACTATGATTCGCTGCTAATAAAATGTATCTTTTCAGGCCATGATCTGGCGTCTGCCATTAGGACAGGGGTTCGAGCCCTCAAGGAGCTACAGGTTTCTGGTATTCTAACCAACCAGGCTTTCTTGATCCGGCTCATCAAGCATCCCTCCTTTGCGGCAGGAAATTGCTGGACGTCATTCATAGATGACACTCCGGAGCTGTTCTCCTCGGACAACTCGGTTGACCCGGCCCAGGGCCTCATGCGGTTCTTAGCCGATGCAGCTGTTAACGGGAGTCGGATTCAAGGGCAGATGGTACGACCTCACAGAACACCCCCTCTTGCTTTTGTCGCCTGTCTAATAATCATTCTCTCTTCGCAGAAGCCACCCGGGTTAAAACGAGACATCGAGATCGGAAGACTCCTGGACCCAAACTCTGGGCAGGAAGTCAATACGGCCGAGCCATGCCGGATCGGGTGGCGCAATATTTTCATTCGGGACGGGCCGCGGGAGTTTGCCAGACAGATCAGAGCCCACCGTCAGACATTGATTACAGACACCACATGGCGGGACGGACAACAGTCTCTCTTGGCAACGAGGGTACGCGGCAAGGACTTGGAAGAGATCGCCAAGCATGTTAGCCATGCCTACCAAGGAGCGTACAGTCTGGAGAACTGGGGAGGTGCTACGTTTGACGTGATGCTACGATTTCTATACGAGGATCCATGGGAACGCTTGGTATTTTCCTCCCGTTCATGCTAGGCTCTGATCCGTACCGCCATCGATATGCTGACATTGAGCAATAGCGCCGGCTCCGGAAACTCGTACCGTGACTATCTCTCCCCGGCTATCTTCTCTTCTTGGTCCCGGCGCTAACAGTTCTGGGAATCCTAGGAACATTCCATTTCAGATGCTGCTAAGAAGCACAAATGGCGTTGCCTATGCGGCGTAAGTATTGTATTCAGAGTTGTTTCGCCCCCTCCATCAGACTGACCAGGAGTATTCATGCAGACTCCCAGACAATGCCCTCTTTCATTTTGTCAAGCTGGCAAAGGATACCGGAATCGACATATTCCGAGTTTTCGACAGTCTCAACGACCTGGAAAATCTAAAAGCCGGCATCGAAGCCGTTCGTGCGGCCGGCGGACTAGTCGAGGGGGCCATCATGTACACTGGCGACATGTTAGAACCTAGCACCAAGTACAATTTGGAGTACTACATGCGAATCGTTGATCACCTAGTCGAGTGCGATTCGCACGTCATTGCCATCAAGTCCATGTCAGGCGTTATGAAGCCCGCCGCAGGCCGAGCCCTAGTAAAAGCCGTTCGCGCCAAGTATCCAGATATCCCCATCCACATGCATACGCACGATACCAACGGCACGGGCACCGCGACAATGCTCGCTTGCATCGAGGAAGGGGCGGACATCGTCGATACGGCAATAGACAGCATATCCGGGTCCACGTCGCAGCCTGCAGTTAGCGCTGCCGTCGCCTCGCTACAGAATACGGCATTCGAGTCAGCCCTGAACTTGGATCAAATAGCAGTGATCGATTCATACTGGGCACAGCTCCGATTGATGTACGCGGGATTCGACGCAGACTTACGGTCGCCCGACCCAACCGTCTACCGACATGAGATTCCGGGAGGCCAATACTCCAATCTGATTTTCCAAGCTCGTCAGAACGGGTTAGGCGATAAGTGGGCTGAAACGCTCAAGGCTTACGAGGATGCCAACCAACTCCTCGGCGACATCATCAAAGCCACGCCGACATCGAAGGCCGTGGGAGACTTGGCACAATTCATGGTCGATCGCAAGTTGTCAGCGGCGGACGTGCAAGACCGTGCCTCAAAGTTCGATTTCCCCCGGTCCGTCGTAGAATACTTTGAGGGTTTGATGGGAGAGCCGTTTGATGGATTCCCGGAACCTCTTCGCACTAACGTGCTTCGGGGCCGACAGCAAGCAGAAAAGGAACGGCCCGGGCTGAAAATGGCGCCGACGGACTTTGACGAAATTAGACGGATCATCGCCTCCAGCTTTCCTGGAACACCCGTGACCGACTGCGACGTAGCTAGCTACGTGATGTATCCCGACGTCTACATGGACTTTCGCCGGACGCGACGTGACTTTGGCGACCTCACCTCCCTCCGCACCCCTGATTTTCTATCGCAGCCGGAGATTGGCCAGCCAGTGGAGTTAAAGCTCGACGGAGGACAGGAGGTAGTCGCTGAGATGTTGGCGATCCAACCGGCGGGCCCGGCAACGGGCAGGCGGGGTGTGTTGTTCCGTGTCAGTAGGGGGGTATGCTTCGTGACTGTTCAAGATGACAAAGGTAGGTTGCCGAAATCTCGTACTCCTAGGTACTTCTAGACATACTTACCTCTTCCGAATAGCGACGCCGAAAAGGAAGCTCCGGAAAGCGAACCCCCAAGTTGAGGGCGAAGTAGGCTCTCCGATGGGCGGGCGAATTGTTCGGATAACGGCCAAAGACGGGGGAAGCGTCGAGGCGGGCCAGACATTGTTGACCGTGAGCGCAATGAAGATGGTATGTGAGACGAAGAAGATTTCATTTGGAAAACGTTCTCCTACATTTTGGCTAGTGATACTGATAAGGTAGCAGGAGGTCAACATAAGCGCTCCCGTCAGTGGGTTGATTCAGTCTCTCTGTGTATCTACTGGCGACTCCGTCGAGAGTGGCGATTTGCTCGTCCGGATTGTACCCCAGGGAGCTAATGGCACCTCGTAAACTAGAGGATGGTAGGGTTAGGCGCGAGAGGAGAGGCTTTGCTTTCGGCCCCGATATTCTCTTGAAGGGGAGTAAAGCACAAAGTACCAGAGAGAGACACGGGAATGGGGGGAATCGTTCCCATTGATAGCTCATACAAAAATTGCGCGACTGCCTCACAAGAGCACCTAGCGAAGCGAAATCCAACTCAGTGACGGGCGCATGGTTTAGTGGTATAATTCCTCTTTAGCATAGAGGCGGTCCCCGGTTCGATTCTGGGTGCGTCCAACTTTTATTTTTTGCGTCACATTTTAACGCTTCTCTTTTTCTTCTTCAACAAAGACACCAGAGGAGATGCTTCTCCACATCGCCTGAATGATGCCTGCGCTAATTGAAGATTGCTTCGACATTTTCTGGTCTGATGGTGACTCTATGATGTAGAATTGATAGGAATACAAGGTGCTACTCTGTTGAAATTTTCAACCATTGCTTCACTATAATGCCACTCCTACACGCCCCACGCTCGATGAAGAACTCTTACGCGACGCAGCTATATTTTCAGTCATTTCAACGCCTTCCCGATCCTCGTCACCGCCCTTCAGCGGGCACGGGCCTGTCAATATTGTCAATACCATATCTCACATGACTGTGATGCATATCGGAGCAGAACGTACCAATGTTGCCATCTATCGGGTCATCATCATCATCATCATCATCATCGACCGTCTCCCCTGCAAACCGCTTCACAGTTTGGTAAGTGACGTTCAATAACTGCCCAACGGCTACAATGAACGGTACAAGCTGGCCCACAGGCTTGAGGCTGTTGACCTCTCTGATGTTATTCCACATAATGGGCAGTTCGGCCGAGAGAGCGACGAAGGTGATCATGAAGACAGAGACGAAGAGCAGCATGACGGAGAACTGAAACTTCACATGCTTAACAAAACCTGTAAACATGGCTTGCACGTCTGAATCCGCATCTTGCAGAATATCCTCCGCCTGGGGAAAATCGCGGAAATTTTTACGCATAATGAAGAAGCTATATGGCGCCATCAGCGCCTCTGGGTTGGTTGAATACGCAAGTTAATAAAATACAACTTAGTTATTTCACAAGAGGAAAAATTAGATGAAAGACTCACGAAATGAAGCTCCTATCAGAGCCACGGTCCAGATGACCTTTTGCAGTGTCCTCAGCCACCCATACACTGGCGCCTTGGAGAAGAAGAAGGCATAGTCATTCTCGCATCCCGACCGATCCAGGACATCCAGGCCTCTCCAGAAGAACCAAGTGTAATAGGAAGTGATGAAGGCTAAAATGATAGAGACGGCAAGATTCATATTAATCACGTTCTTGGGATTCGCCATTTTTTGAAAGGTGAATGAGGTCATGGGCAGGACGGAGACCACGACGATCTGCGACAGATTCAGCCACGAGAAGAAGTAAAGCTCGACGCCCTTTGTAGTCCTGGCAGCAGACTCCTTGAGAATGACGATCCATGTCGCTGCGAAGAGGCATAGGCCGGTGCTGGTGAAGAAACGGCTGTACTTTGGGATGCCGAGCAGGGGGATGAGACACATGGTGAGGAGCTGAATGTAGAGACTGATCCTGATGCCGAGGCCGTAGAGATCAGGATCCCCATCGAATCCGCATTCGTCAGCCATGATGTTAGGAATCCACGCGTTCGGGGATTATTGTTGTTGGCGACGTAGAATAACACGGGCAGGAGTCGAGATCAATGGATATAATCTTAAAACTGAAGCCGTCGACGTGTTTGTGTCGGGCAGCTCAGCCCCAGCCTGCTGGTTCAGTTCTTCTCCCCTCCCGACTTGTCCCGTTCTGGAGAAGCGCAAAAACGGCGTCTTCCCGACCAGTCATATTGCCACAGGATGAGACGAAATCGATTCTAATGCACGATTGGAGAAATATTGACAGGGGTCTTGGGCTGACTCGACCATTATTTGGTCCAATGCACAGCCCTTGCGATTCATGCGGCTGAAAATAGGAAAGCTTGAAAATGGAAAAAAGGGCAGACATGCTGCCGGATATCCGCCCCTCGTTTCTGTTCAGCGTCCAATCCAAAAAGGCGGAAACTGGCGCGTCCAGGCCACACCTAAAGTTTCGCGACCAACGACTCATAGCATGGCGACGCAAGGAGACCTGCGGATATGCTCCTTCTCAGGGAACTCCGATCTTTATGGCATTGGAATTAGGACAGGCTTCTACCTCCAGTGGATATCTACGCTTCTCGCGACGCTCTTCACCCCCTCCCAGGAGGATGTCCTTCGTATCGTCAATCTCCTCATCCAAACCGCCGTGTTCATAGGCATGGTCGTTCTCACCGTCGAGGAAGAGATCCGCCTAGTCGAGCCAATCATCACCATATGGCTCATCTTCGGCGCGCTCTCCAGCCTGTCGGGAAGCGGACTGAATCCCGTCGGGAGACTCAGCGGCGTGTTTCGCGTGCTTCTCTACTCCGCTGTCGCCGGCTACGCATCGTGGTTTTGGTTCGTAGGCCTCGACGGCATCTTGGAGAGACACTCTGAATGCGACACGATCGCGTTTTTCGGCGCCACCTCGGTGCGCGGGCAATTCCGGACCTTTAATAAAGTCGCGTCGATATTCGGCGTCTGCATCTGCGCATTGTTTCTCGTGTGGAACGCCATGGCGATGATCAAGAGGCTCAATGGACAGCAATACGCTTCTCCTGCGCGGCGAAGACCCAAGGTGCAGATCGAACTTCTCTTTCTCTCGTCCGCCATCATCCTTATGTCGATCGCTGCTATCGAATACCTGCTAGACGCCAACGAAGTCGAGATTGACGATGTGGCCTCTGTCGGTCAGCTGCTTCCACTCTTGTCTGGTGTTTTTGGGCTGACCGAGGTTTTGTGGTCCGTTTTGAGAAAGGGATTATGGAGGAGGCCTCGGTGTTGGGTTTTATTTACGAAGCATCTAAGCTGAGACGATGGGTTTGGAAATCAGGGTTAAGATGTCTCGTTCCATCTTCGTGAGGCAGTGAAATATACCACGTTTACAACATATACTGAAAACTTGGCATCCTCTTTGAAGCAGTAGTTACATCACCAGAACCTTTCAAAGTAACTACTTCGTATTCTCGTTGATAGAAACGCCTCCCTGACTTTTATTGCTTCCTGCTTTCTCTCTCTCCCCGAATCGTCTCGCCTACCAGCCAAATGATTCTTCAAAGTAATCAATCGAAGAATTATACGTCCTCCTAGCCTCGACTATCGACGAGCGAACGGTGTCGGCCATGACCGGCGGCCCGCACGCCAGAACAGCAGCACTAAGACGCTCCTCATTCGTCTCTTGTGCGAGCTTGGCAATAATAGACCGCAAATCGGGCCTGCCGTATAGCATGGCCGACTGTTCTTCATCGCCACCACTTTCGCTCGCAGAAGATGACTTTTGACCGGCTCCGCCCACCTCCTTCTCATCAGAGTTGCCGTCAATCTTGGTCTTCCCTCTCGTCACATACAAACTAACATCCGTGTCTGAGCGGCCCGCGACGATAGCCAATTCTTCGACAGCGACGGTTCGCATGTAGGTTTCGCTGCGGTCAGCCCATACAACACTGACACGCTGCGTCCGGCACTTAGCGTCGGATGCTGCCCGACGCTGCACATGGTCAAGTAGGTAAGGTAGAATTGCCGCGATACCCGACCCGCCTGCGACCAATAGAACACGGTCATACATCCATAATTTCTCTTGTGTTCCGTACGGACCCTCGACGAGAATCTTGGGCGTCGTCGTGTTGTCGGGCGAACGAGTACACTCGTCGCGCAGCCGTCTTGTCCACCCATCACATGGTCGGACGAAGAAGACCAACTTGGCACCACGCGAAACACCAGCAACGCCCTGCATGTCTGCGCCACCTAGAGAGTTGCTCCGGCTGACCGAGTCTGTGGGGCTACTACTGCCTTCTTCCTTGGAGATCCCACCAACAGGGCTAGCAGGCGTAGATGCGTCTCCCCAGTACGCGAGAGTAAAGGGGTGATTCTCATACAGCCTCCAGTTTCCAAGTTGGTACAGGTAATAGTGCTGGCCAGGCGCAGGCACGAGATGGCTATTCTCCAAGCTGACCTCAACTCGGATCATGTTCCCGTTCACGTCGTATGTTGCTATCGCCTCAGAGAAGCTCACTCCTTTGCCTTCCTTCAGCGTGACGTGGACATTGCAGTAGATGAGGCGAATGATTCGCAGTAGCCGATCAAAACCCCAGATGGCCACGAGTGGCCAGAGATATGCATCATACTCGCCATCAAAAATTGAAGTATGACTGCCAAGATTTCAAGATTTTTGTCAGTAATTTGATACTGGGCAAAAGTTTGGCATCTCGATCGTCTGTGAATGCTCCAGGCAAGTTAACTCACTAGAAAAGACCGATAATTGTCACGATTGAGAAGATAATGTGGACCATTAAGAACGCCTCGTAGATCTTATTTCGGAACCATGAGAAAGAGAACGCGACGATGAGGCTCATGACGATAGTGGCCTAGAAACGTCAAGCAACATCGTAAGTTAGTAGCTAGGAACTGTATTCTCCGCTCTTTGCCAGGGTAAAAGTTACACTCACAACTACTCCCAGATAAAACCATGGTTCTTTCCAAGCTAAACGGAAGCCCGCACCTATTTTGCCGGAAACGACACGAATCAGAAATCGGGATATCACACAACTCCTGGAACGGAGCGCCGGTGTGGAAGAAGAAGACTTACCGGTCGGATCACCGAGGAAATAAAACACGGTATAGCCGATGGAGTGAATGATAGCCTGAAGGGTGGCAACCCGTGCAATGTGCCGATGGTAGAGATTAAATCTAGAAAACTGCCACCCCGTCGCCCAGAGAAAGATGTTGTTGCGAACGCCAAACACCCAGATGAAGGGCAGATTGGCGTACGCAATGATGCCTGTTCGGTCCGCAACGTAGCGCCAGACCTGGCTGGCAGTGTCGGCCCAGCTGTTCGAGTGTGAGGGTTTCACTGGTTAGCAGGTGGATATCTCACTGGCGGTAGTAGTGAGGCCATGTGCGTCTCTTACTATAGGTTTCCTTGGAAGGCGTCATAGTTCACGCAGCAGAGCAGAAAACTGACAAGCCAGAACGATCCAATCACAAACGTATCCACTCTTGTCGGAAACGTGCATCCCCAGGTTAGCTGTCTGTGCCGATCGGGTATCACCCCAGGCATAGTGACGTGCGTGCGTGTCCAGTCATAGGCGGACTGTATGGGGCTCTTCGTCTTGTTCGTGTTAGTACGTGCTTGAGACCCGCCGTTCTCGACGTCAGGTTGCGTCGGCACAGATCCTGTGTTAGTCAAGTGGTGGAAAAGGTTTTGAACCATGCCGACGAGAAGTACGGTGCCCCAGAAGCCGTACATAGCCCATCTGTTGAGGAAAGGTGCCGCGACGTTAGTTCTCATATGCGGTAACGTGCCAATGCCTCTGAGGTCGTCCAGGATTCCAGAGAAACAGAAATACATTAACTGTCAAACTTACCCGTAGTCGGTATGTGTCTTCATTTCAAAGTCCCAAGTTGTCTATCAACCGAGTGTTAGCATACTGTGGGCTCGCAAATCCTGGAAGCTAGACGGGCGGAGGGATTCCACACTCACTACAGTACGGTAGCTAATCTCGAACCAAGCTCTGTCGATCAACACAGGAGTGGTGAAGTTGTCCGTGGGAGTGACTTCATCCTGCTTGATCACCGGCAGGCTCTTGATGGAATCCTGCGTGAGGTTTGCGGCGAAGTCTGACTCAGGTAGCACCTCAGACTCGCCATAGTCGTGGCAGTACTTGGCGAGAAGGTTCTTCCCGGGTTCGATGTCGTCTGGGTTACAGTATGCGTGGGCACCCGCATAGATGGACACGATCGTGAGCGGGTTTTGACAGAGTGACCAGTACTTCTCGGGATCACTTCCGGCAAACCGGATATTTGCATACACGCCGTAGAGAGCCATGACGCATTGGGTTGAAGGAGGATCTTGTCTTCCCGATGCTAGTGACGAGAAGGCACCTAGGAAGAGGAGGAGGACATGATGTCGAGACATGGTTAAATATCTCCGATAAAGGATCGCAGGGAGAATAGGGCACAGTAAAAAAGCGACTTTGCCGCTATACAATGCTGGAAGATCGGATCCCGTCAAGTCTGTGCGAGTGAGCAACCTAGCAGAACTAGGGCATGATATTAAGCATAATAAAGATGGTCTTTCTTCAGTGGGCGGTAGAGCAGATGCAGACGAATATATATAGATAGGACCTGCCAAAAAGTTTGTTTCACAGCGGGCCAATCCCGGGTCACCCCGATCAGCACTCTCCTTATTCGACACCCTGCAGGATATGGCTGTTAACATTACATTAACGTGGGAGATCGTTTCACCATTCCCATGGCTCTGGTCATTCTCCGCCCCCACAGGCAAAGGTTCTGTCCATTATAGCTCGTTATATGAAGCCATGTGGGCTCACGCCTTTTTCTTGGGTTTTCGCTAGCGGGGCCTGTGTCGGGCATCATTCCGCCATACTACATAAGGGTAAATGATTTGGATCCGAGGCGAGTCATTTTCGTCTATCCCGAGCTCATTACTTGAAGGACTGTCATGTGCCTTGTCTAGTGATGCATAAATCCGTGCCATGATGGCCCCCTTCATATTCGCACACAATCCCATCCCACGGATTCCCACGTTCCTCTGAGAAAATCATGCCTAAAGTAGCAGCGGGAGGAGATGCAAAAGTGCCGTCCTAGCCGGGGCAGATTCCCCCTAGTAGTCTAGAACTAGGGCGCCGGGTGCCTTCGTTGTGGGGAGCCGGAGAGAAGTGGGCAGTTTGGATATTAAAATCTAATCTAATCAGTCTATTCTTCCATCAGATTAGATAAGATCGATCATCATCGCATCCTACTATCCTAAATAGGGAATAAAACCGACTAGCAGGGTGTGGTGTTGATTTTGTGGAGAGGGTCCGACGTCGGCTCCGCTTCGACTTTTTCCAGCCGCGGCAAAAAAACACGAGAGAAAAAGAAAAAGAGGAAAAAAGCTTGTTTCCCAGAACAGGTTGGTGGCCGCCCTATCAGGCAACGCCCCTTGCCGATCCCACCCATCACGAGTGGCATGAGAAGAGTTTTCATAAATCTTACTTTATAGAAATTTATCACAGGCTGGCTTCGCCCCAACGGCATCTCCCCTGGTCCCTGGATCAGAATATAATATCGGGCCAGCGTTAACCCGGTCTTTATGACCGATTCCTCAACTCCGCCGAAAATTCTTTCTCCCCTGTTCTTCGTCCCCTCCTCTTCCTCCTTGTCGGATCATTTCCGTTGAGTACAAGCAGCACCGGCCCGTACACGGCCGATCCTGTCACGTTAGGATCTGCATGTGGGGATCGTCGTTCCCAAGAATGCTGTTGAATGTTGTTCTGTACGCTAGATGCTGACTATGGCCCTCTCTCATGATTCATGGAGGTGCCCACTGCTTTGATTCTTGCTGCCCGTCTGTCCAAGTCAGCCATCACAAACTACAGCATCCTGACAGTGACGTCGTGAGATCCCGGTGAGATCCCGGTGAGATCTCGGTGAGGATGACAGAGCGTTACACCGCTTGTAAGCGATCTTTAAACCGGAACCGGACCATCACGTGGAGAGTTCCCAACCTCTTCAGGAAAAGTCAACTAGTTTAGACGTTCCCCCGCAAAAACTTCGTAAAACCTACCAAAGGAAGAAAATACCAACGTCTTGGGTGTAATACTGCACGAGTGTACCTCGGTACTCCACCAACAATGGAAGAACTTGAACTGAGCCCTATTTCGACGGCACACAGAGAGGATACCCCAGAGGATGCGACCGAGCCATCTCTGCCACCTACCGACAGCGGGAGAGATGCGTGGCTGGTTTTGGCTGCGTGTTGCATCTTGGAGGCTCTTGTCTGGGGTAATTCTACCAAATGCCTTCGCTCTGATTGCAGACTGACATCATATGCCACCCCCTAGGGTTTCCTTTCGCCTATGGCGTATTCCAAGAATATTATTCTCGTCAAGAGCAGTTCTCTGGCAATAAACATCAGCTCGCCGCCATTGGAACAACTGCGACGGTTCGTTGAAAAAGAGAGAGCAAGATGAAAAGGCGGTGTAGTGAGCACAGCGCAGTACTGACTCACACTCTGTACCAGGGTACCATGTACGTAACTGCTCCAATTGTCTACAGCATCCTAAAACGATATCCCGAGTATCGAAAAACAATCAGCGTAACGGGCTTCGTTGTCGTGGTGGCAAGCCTGATTGGCGCGTCGTTCGCAAACTCCTTCTCAGCTCTTCTGGCGACGCAAGGTGTGTTGTACGCGCTTGGCGGGTCTCTGCATTACTTCCCGGCGTATATTTACCTTGACGAGTGGTTCGTGAAACGGAGAGGTTTCGCGTATGGCGTGTTCATTGCCGGCGGTGGCGCGGCGGGTATCGTGGTGCCGTTATTGATGGAATGGATTCTTCACACTTGGGGCTTCCGCACGGCCTTGCGTGTTTGGGCTGTCGTCTGCATCGTGATTACCACGCCGGCTCTCTTCTTTCTGAAAAGTTACCCGCCCAGAAGCCACCAAAATCGAGCACAACAACACAGGTTCGATGTGAGGTTTCTCAAAAGCCCGGCTTTTTGGATCTTGTCACTCGGCAACGTGATTCAAAGCCTCGGATATTTCATGCCGTTGCTGTATCTACCATGTGAGTGTTCCAACATTTTACGAAGACGTTACTGACTGATATGCGTAAACCTTGAGCTAACCAGACCCATTTTAGCCTATGCCGTGGCTCAAGGATGGTCCCCTCTTACGGGCACCATTGCCATATCGCTCTGCAACGGCGCCAATGTGATCGGCGCAACCTTCGTTGGCTGGCTCACTGATCGCTACCACGTCACGATCGCCCTCAACTTTTGCACCCTGGGCACCATAGTTGCCGTCTTCATTTTCTGGAGTTTCGCTACCTATCAGCCAGTGCTCTACATCTTCGCCATCACCTACGGTCTGTTCGCCGGCGGGTTTCCGGCTACGTGGTCGGGCTGCTGTCATCCCGTCCGTCGCAGCTATCCCGTTGAGACGGGCATGATCATTGCGCTCTTTACGGCTGGAAAGGGAATAGGGTCTGTCATATCCGGCCCTCTTAGTGGCGCCTTGGTGGCGTCTGACAGCTGGAAGAATCGGGTTGGATACGCCTACGGTAGTGGCTATGGATACTTGATTATCTTTTCCGGCATCACTGCTTCCTTCGCTGGAATTGGGTGGCTTGGAAAAAGAGTAGGCCTGGTATAGCGTCATAAATCCCGCTTTGAGTGATTCGTAGTCTGAGGGTTTCATAGGGAATTAATCAAGGGGACTCGTACGGCGGGAGAGGTCTCTATCTACTCAGTCTTGCCTACACTCAAGAGTCGTCGGGTCGGTTTGATGGCCTTGACCAATCTAAAAGGAGTTGTGGATCAGGATCTATTCTATAATTGACTTCCGGAACTTTATCCGGCTTGACAAATGTCTCTCCTATTCTCTCTCCTATTCCCTCAGCTGTTTCTTCCAAGACCAGAACCCTTTTGGAACACTCAACAGCCACTGCCGGTCCGTCAATGCTATATACGTAACAACATCGATGCACTGCTCCTCGGCAAAGTGGCGAGCTCGACAGAGGCATGGTCGAAGATAGAAGGGTTTATGGGGTATACTGCTAACCGAATTATCTCTGCCTGGATTGAAACCACTGAACAGCGTGTATGGAGGTCTGACGGAAGGGGAGAAATTACCCGACGTGGAGTACGAGGCGAGTTTCCCAGCCCATTCTCTCGCCCAGATGGGGCTTCTCTTGTCCAGGATCTCACGCCCGGATTCTACGTATACCGCCGTCTCCCTCAAACTCAAAACATGCACATTTCCCGAGGTGAAAAAGGCGAATTAAGAGAACAAGAAGCACCACCCTCTTCAACCGGGTTTCCGTCAGAGTTTGTCCACGTGACTCCACGACTCCGAGTTTCCCAGGTCGTGACTCGTGCCTGGAGTCCGTTGTGGTGTCCAAGTCGCAACATCAGTGGAATGTGGGGACTGAGGTTGGATCCGCAGCGGACCCCCCCACCACACCCAACAGTGCAACACCTCAAGCATCGACCTCGATCTCTTCCCCATCGACCCTGTCAGAGGAAAGTGCCTATTTCGCCCATGCCAGAATTCGTTACCTCTTCCATCGAAATCAACATTACATCCGATCCTCCACGTTGACCATAAAGCAACTACCACTGCTAGCAACACAAACCTGTGTCTCCGGAATCGAACCAATCAGAACCGAAACATACCACCATGTCTCACAATCCGTGGAGAGTCGACCCTGGTGGAGGAGCACCTCATCACCGCTATCAGTCCTCTCTCGAAGGTGTTTTGGACTTCCCATCCCTCCCCCCGCTGTCGCCTGATCAGCGAGATGCTGCGCAGCGGAAGTTCCACAACATCATTGGTCACTTTGAAAGGCTCAACCCCGATCAGTGGCTACATCGACGATATAATTGGCCTGTCCTTCTACGGCTGACATACGAGCACTCGCGGTCTGAGGAGTCGCAAGAGCATTTTCTGCGAGCCTTTTTTCGCTCTATCTCTCTTTCTCTGGATGGGGAGGATGTCGACTTCAGTCGGGCTGGTGTTGAGGAGACCCTGCAGCCACTGATTGTGGGGTTTGGGGATTACTTGGTCGATAACTTCTTCACACTAAGTAAGTGTGGGCTCATCTCATCATGTCGCTCCTCACTCATGCTAAGACTCGAACAAAAGTGAAAGCAAGCTCCCGTGCAACCCCACAGCCCACGCCTGAAATTCATTCATCTGTTCTCATGCTACAGGGGGCAAACCATGACTATCCAGGGACCCCAAATCGGCTTTCTGCTCTCCGGGGCACGTGCCTTGTCCGCGACCGTCACCGTTGCGTAGTATCTCGTGCATTCGATATCGGCGAAGCTGTTAAACGCCGAAGACAGCATGGTCCAGACGCTCGAGATGACGATGGGAATTTGATCGCGCGTCCACTCGCCCACCTTGAGGTCGCTCACATTCTTCCGCATTCTTTAATGAAAGCAAGCACTACACCAGAAGCAGTAAGTGCCTGATTGAAGAGACACTATTATGGTGCGAATATTGCTGACATGTTTTTCTATCTAGGAGAATGCTAGAAAAGCAGCACTCTCAATTCTTAACATGTTTGATATTGGTGTCTCTCACCTCATTAGCGGCACTGACATTGATCGGCCGATGAATGCTCTATCGTTAACTATTGAGAATCATGCCGATTTTGGAGATTTTAAAATCTTCTTCACACCAGTTCTTGACCGAGAACCACATACATACAGAATTGAGACCTTCTATGATCCCGATATGCTCGAAGGAATTCCTGTTACTCGCACCCTCTTTCTCACAGAGGATCGGACAATCGAACCCCCATCACCACGACTGTTAGCTATCCATCGCGCAATCGCGCACATCCCACATCTCTCAGGGGCTGGCGAATACATCGATAAGCTATTTCGGGACCTTGAGAGGCAAACTGTCCGGGAGGATGGGTCTACAGAGTTGGCTCGCCTCGTGACTTTGGGCCTGGGTGGGTGGCTGGATGGGAGAGTCAATGCGTAACGACTGTTTTAATCATACATATGATGGGTGTAAGAGACTTGGCCGGCAGAGGACCGACCGTCCAGTGTCACCCGGAGTAGGCGTGTTGGGCGATTGAAAGGCAACATGCCACTGGTTCGAAATTATTATGGCATCGCAACCCCGAAATATGCGTTTATACATCTGCTAGGGAGACCCAAAGTGCGAGTCGTGACCCTGAAAGATTCATACTATTATTAAATTTCTATCTAGAGTACCATCACACTCACCGTGGCTTGTTTGCATTGCATATTCCGCCTATTTGTACCCGAGAATCTCTATCCATGGCTAACGTAATCGGGGATGTGTTGATTAACTCTTGGATGTAGTACGCTGGACAACTCAACTGGAGTGGCAACCGGCCCCGTCCCTGAAGTTTCCGCCGGAGAGACGCCGCTCGTCTGTCCGGGTAGCCTAGCGGTATCATCTGGGGGAGAATTGGAATTTGGGGATTGCGAGCCGCCGCTTACAGTCGGCAGTGCGTGAGCCCCCGTCGCAACCTGAGAGCTGGCCGTCTGGGGTGTGATATTCGGCTCAGTATTATTCTGCAGGGCAGAGTTCTGGTCTTGGGGGGCAACGACCATCTGCTGCGGAAAATACATGGGACCGGCGGTGGATAGATCGCTGATCTGAGACGCATGCTTCTGGGCCTGGGAGAACTAACTTGTCGACATTGTGCCGGTACTGATATGTGGACCGTACACAGGCTGCACA
>SJVG01000667.1:0-21177 GCA_034774675.1 Scedosporium minutisporum
GATGGAGACTCATACCCCCTCTCCCCCCAACCTACCCTCCAAGATTCCGCTGATACTACCTAGCTCCCAGGGCCGACCATTGCCTTTTGCAAGTTGCGAATTGACATTGTTAGTCCTTATATCAAGGCATTTTGACAGCGAACGGCAATCGAATTGCGCATTGTTGGGGCGATGTTATCCAATAACGCCCTTCACATTTCGATTGCACTTTCGTTGGGCTTCCTCATGTTTGCCCAAAACTCTGAAGAGACGTCTCGATGTAGTCCGAAGCGAGCCTGCCTTTAATACTTGATACCACCACTTCTTTAGAGTACACCGATATCTTCCTGAAAAAATTACAATCACCAGATTCTTTCATCGTTAGCTACTTGGCGTCCCCGTGTCTCCCTTCTTCAATAGGCCTGCTACCCATGGCTGAAATTGTAGCTATCTTAGCTGCCTCGATACAGCTCTCAGAGCAAGCATTCCGCCTGCTTGCGAAAACAAAGCGTTTTTGGAATGAAATTGATCAGGCTCCATCTAGAATAGAGGAGGTTGTAAGGAACCTTGAAAAGTTACAACCCATCCTCACACGACTCAGTAGGTATGAGGATCAGATCAAGCACGGCTCGCACATGGCTTCTAGCTACTCTCACTTCTCCGAAGCATACGATGATTTGAATGAGTTTATTCAAGATCTACATCGTGAGATCGACACAACTCGTGGTGGTCTTCGGCGAAAGGCTCTTGCCGCAAAAATCATCCGTCGGAAGGCCCTAATCGAGCGCCTCGAAACAAGACTAGACAAGGCGATGAGCGCGTTACAGGTATCATTGGAGCTTGTCAACATGTGAGATTCCAGTCTTGTTCCGGCTGTTTGTTGACTGAGAATCTAACCCTTTACTAGAGATCTGGCAGATCGGCACTACAATGTGTCCAGGCGGAACTATGGTTTATCGAAGCAGCACTACGATTTGTCGAAGGAGCATCACGAAATATTACTTTCCCACCTCCTTGAAATAAAACATCATAAAGAAGATGAGCCAACCTCCAACTCGCAGGACAACAGGCCTCTGGTCGTATCGCCAGCTAGTGCTCACGGAACCACCTCCATCCCATCTGATAATGCACCCTGTGGATTTATTATCCAACTTCCTCGTTGGTTGACCGGGGCAATGTGGTACATTCACATGAGCAAGTCACTCTACTGCTGGTCGTTCAATTTCAAGCACTACAACCCTCAATATTTCGAAGATGATATCTTCGCAGTCGTGGGCCGCGGAGACATTGATAAAATGCTTCTCTTGTTCCGCACAAATTATGCATCACCATTTGACTGCGATTCTGATGGAAGGTCACTACTTTATGTACGTAGTGTATAAGGAGCTCTTTACCTAATGCAGGTCATATAGCTAACTTTCGGCAGCATGCGATCACTTTTAACCAGGTTGCCATCTGTTCAAAATTGCTTGAACTGGGACTCAAAGATTCTGTGGACCAGAAGTCTGCCAAAGACCACCTGTAAGTAGATACAACAAGCAGCTACTTTGTACAATATTCAAGTATGTTGATTCTAACATATCAATATAGTTCTCCTAGAGAATTGGCATACTTGCGGTATTTGCCGCGAGTGGCCAAAAAGGGGGGGAGTAGAGTTATAATTGATATGCTTCCCAACTCCATTCATCAATCCCTTGACAGTGAGAGCTGCCGAATCTTTCCGTTCGGTTGCTGTTTGGGGCCGACCAGCCAAGCCACTCTCGAGCAATTCCAACGTGAGATTGTTCCCCAATACTTCAGCCTCTCAACCGAGAAGCGTCTGGGGGTTGCTAGAGCCTATTGCCTCTGCGGTCCTTCTACAGAACACCCGGACGTGAATGTATTTACGTTCCTAATCAGAAAGGGCGGAAAACTTCGCCCAAATGACTACAACATTAACTCTACTCGTAGCGGATACTCCCTTATCCACTCGATTGCCATCTCGCTGGGAAGAGCCTACAGAAGAATGGAGATCTCCACGCCACGGCCGTGTCGATCACAGGAGATGGGATGGGTCCAACTGCTCCGAAAGGTTCTGATAGGATCACGGGAGTCACGTCAAAACGTGCTCCACCTCATCGAGAGCGTCCAACCCCAACGCTCAATCCACGTTGGTATTGTATGCAAAACTAATTGGACTGGAACGCCCCTATTGTCAGTATTGAAAGCCAGCGTGGCAGAAAGATTTTGGGAAAGTAACATGCGACCCAAACCATTCAAACAGGAATGGAAAAAGTGGCAGGCTATCCCGGCATCCGCGTTACACGGATGGCTCAGCAGGCTTGCGGAATTTGGAGTGGACTTGGTTGAATATGGGCGACAGGAACAGAAAGTGATCTTCCACTCTGAGGCCAACAAGGGAGCGACGGCGCCCGACTTCTCGTGGACTACCAGCTGGTGGTCCCACTCAGAAAATGAAGCCGTAGAGAAACAGCTACCGATTCGTCTGTGCCATGTCAAAGTTGGACGTAATCCGAATGATTGGCTGCTGTCCTGGGAGATCGATGTCGAGAAAATAGCAGGTGAGTTCTGGAGGTTTGTTGACAGTCACTCGATGAGTGGCCTATCAATCCTAGGGTAGGGAAAGAGTAGCCACGGCAGTATCACAAAGGAATAGGTTTATTTGTCGAGAGGAGAGGGGGGAAAATATAAGTAAATAGAAGTTGATATAAGATAGAGAACAAAGATTCAAGAGGTAGCTGGGGGAGAGTGGAGAGAAGGAGGAAAATAATCTCTTATGTATCTAGGTTATAGGCACTCAGTAACATCATACTTGACCATTGAGGTCCTCTAAATGTGAATTCTACCATTGGCCCCATTTGTAAATACCCATTTATCATCTCAGAACCATGCTGAATAGATGGTTAATAAGAATGAAAGTAATGAGTTCTATTTGTTAAAGCCATAGGCCTTTGTGAACAACCAGTAGTACCCAGGCGATGAGCATCGAGTCAGGACTCGGGAGACGATGGTTTACAAAGAGAGCTTCGCTACTACCTTTCTCATGTTCATTTAGTACAGAGAAGACACCGGGCAAGAAGCGCATCTTCTGTGACTACACTCGGAATTGGAGCATTTCTTGTCCAACATGGAGGTGTTCAGCTCCGAGCATTTGCACTGCCCGGGGATGTTAGCTCACGAGCTGTGGGCAGATATACCTGGATGGAACAACGTACACACTCCCATACTTGGTCTGAGGCATTCTTCTTTTGCTGGTATTTCTTTTGCTCATTCTTCTTTGGCTAGTGTTCCATTAGTTACCACATTTTATAATGCTCTTCAGTAGAAATGCATACCTCCTTAGGGACCGCAGGCAGATCGCCATTCAAGACGATGGTAGATTTGCGAGGCATAGTCAAGATGAGACGGTGGAAGGTACCTTGCTCAATGTATGATGCGAAGTGCATTAAAGGTATAGCGTCGTGTCGAGGACACTCACAATGGGCTTTTGAGGAAGAGTTGCCAGAAGATAGGATAGAGCCGGAACGTTAAGATGTCGCTGGAGACCTCTTAGCATGAATCCCCTCCTCGGGGCATGATGCCTTTTTATATTCAATGCTCGAGAATCAAGTGCAAATCATCCGAGGGAAAATTTCTTTTCCTGGTTGTCCCGTTTACGCAATCAAGATGTTGACTCTCTTGCAAGGTACGGATGAGAATCATGAGAAGATGCAACACAATCTAACCCAATCTAGCCCGGGTTCCATTGTCACGTCTTAGTGAAACAGGGCTCTGATGGAATGTTCCTGTCGTTCGAACTATAATGAAGTGAAACCCGAGCCTTCCAACGGATTATTCGGCCTTCGACCTGTCCCTTGGCATTCGGCATGACCTGAAGAGCACTGTGAGATTGACAATATCGAACACCGTTGCTCGCGAATCCTGACAATCAATGTTGCTATTAGAAACTCGGGTTCGCCAAGTTCCTACATCACCTGTTCGGCTTTTTGGTTGGTCAAAGGCATAGATTGCTTGTTAGATTGTTAGATTTTTAGATCGCTTGTTAGATTGTTGTACTGAAGCCTTCACCCACATGATCTCTTGGAAAGAGCGCCGCGATTCAAAGCCAGTCGATTCAGAATATGCGGGCCGTTTTCCACACCCCATTCTTCTGTTACCTTCGGCGAGTTTCTACAATTGCAACAGGCTTGGAGCACCAGTACGTAGACCCATCGCTATTGCGGAAGAGTTTCTCTGACAAGACGGCTTCGCCTGCGAGCTAGTTTGATCCATCAACAGATCGTATTCATCGAGGTTGGGGTCACCGCTAATATGGAACATGAATCTGGCAGACTAGGGACGATTGTAGTAATATAGCCAGGGACGGAGGTGGATAGGACGACTTTGCATGACATATCCCTCTCGTCGCTCTAAGTTTTTTATTCTATTTTACTTCTTTTGTCTCGAATTCGATGAGGAGATGATCGGAAGGAGATCACGAGAAGGCAAGAAGCCTTCGTCAACCAACACCACCAAAGAGGATTGAAGGCAATCTAAGACATCGCATTGGCATCGGGAAGCAGAAAACATCGTGCGTAACGAAAAAGCCTGTAGTTCTCAGAAGGCTCAGGAGAAAATTGTCAGTAATGCTTCGTATCTAAGACACCGCTAGCGAATGAAGTAGTTGTATGATTGGATAGACTCTGACATGCATGTCAAGGGAAAGGAAACAAGCAACGGTCTGGTCCAATCTTGTGACGTTGCAAAAGGGGTGGTGTCTTGCCCATCAACTAAAATGGCTGTCTAAGACCTGTGCTGTGGGTCCATGGAGAATCAGCCTTGTCCCTTTTTCGTGCCATCCAGGGTACTTCCAAACTGTGAGTATAGGAGGGGACAACACATTTCACTTCCACTCCCTTCTAGCAGCGCGAGATCCACAGCAACTTCCGCCTTGTGCGGAGAGCGCCCGCGGTTTGGAGGTTTTGCTCCGGACGATTACATGATTTGTGGCGCGTTTAAAGACATCAAGTTTCCCTTCTGGAAGCGGTTTTGTACCTAACGCGTCAGATCAGAACGACCAGTCGCTAAGCCTGTACCTTCAGCCGGCTCCGAAAAAATTACATTTCTACAAGGCGCCCGCCCATTTCTGATGCATTTCTAGCAGAGCTTCGGGTATGTGCCTGTCACATTATGAACTATCATGACCATATCAGCTGACAGGACTGGGTCAAGAATCTCGCTTGTCCCTCAAGAAACACTGGCCGATAACCCGCATGATTTAAATGTCTTCAGAAGGATTTATTATGTTCCTCGGAAGCGAAACTTCTCTGAAGAGCCTGACAGTCATGTGTAGCATGAGCATGGGAAGAGTCGCGACTAATGGAGGTTTTGTTGGTCTCTTGGCGCTTTCTAATGTGCGATCCCTTGCGAGGGTCTTACCACCCAATCACCCTCGAACTTGTATCCCTTACTGAAACTCGACAATCTCATTATCGAGTTGAGTCGCTAGTTTTTCTTCGTCTTAACAAGCCTATCTACACAGTGAGTCGACAGCCTTACCCAGCTTCTACCCGATTTACCCCGGCTCACCTACTTTAATGCCACCATCACAAAAGCTATACTTCCTCTACGACATTAAATAATTCTCTCGTGTCCGGGACTACGTGCTTTCAAATTGGGATACTCAGTAGATCGTCTACTGTGTACTAGTCTGAGCGAGGTTGCCAGTCTAGCCCAAAGACTTCCGCATCTATAACATCTTGAAATCACGGGCGTTCAGATTAACATCCTAGAATTACAAGCTAGTAACCCAGAGACGATTTCCAGGGAATCACCGGACTTTTTAGTCCTACAGTCAGTTCTTTAATACCCGTTAAGGAAGAGCAGACCACCAACCGACCGTTTAAGAATCCTAAGGCCGTGAGAGATAGCAGAAAGGAAAAAATAACTGAGCAGGACTCGTCCAGACCCTTGTAGAGCCAGGATTGAAGGAGTTATGTAAGCAACCGATCGCCAAACAGGGCGGAGGGGACGGGGAGAGGACGGAAAGGGGACGGAAAGAGGACAGAAAGAGGACGGCAAGCAGCCGACACGATCGAAGCGATTAGCGACGCAATATACATGTGATGTTCTACGCAGCCCCACGGTACCTAGCGCGCTTAAGCCCTTACTACTTCCGCCATTAGTTACCTAACTCTTTGAAAGTAGTCGAAGGAAACAAAATATTATCTATGTCTTCACGAATTTTCCGAGGCCTTTAATCTATATATAAGGACAAGAGAAAACCAAATAGTGAAGTACTTGGTGGCTACTGCGTAGAACTTGCGCTCAGGATGACAAAGCCGATGGGGACTATGTGGAGCTTGGTCGAGGCTTAAAACTTAGATACAAGACAGGGGGCAAAGTCAGTCTTAGAGCAAGTTGAAGTTTTTAATTGAGTTTTTAGAATCAGGGATCAGAGCCTCCTGTGACCCTGGTCTCTCTTTGAGCGTTGCCCAGCGTTGCCCAGTATACTAAGGTATCCTTCTACTTATTTGCACGGGCACAACCCTTAACCTGAAGTAGCTTATAGAGATCTAGTATTCGGACATACGGATTGTAATATCCAAGCTTAAATTTTAAAGCTTATATTACCCTTATTATTAAAATTCTATAGTTAATCTTCTAACTATATATACAAGTAGAGATTAATAAAAGAACTTAGAATTCAGCGTGGTAGGATTAGAGGTGGTCTGCTTAACGGAAGGGTGGGTGTCACGACCTGGCCACGGCTTGGGCCGCAGAAGGCGGTAAGGCGCAGCAGAAAGGAGGAATGATCACGTGACGAAAGGAGTTCGACTGATCGAACGGACCTACAGAAGATGGATGGAAGATGCGTCTATATAAACTATGGAATCCCCTGTATCTAGTTTGTTCTTCCAGGCTCTTCAGTAGTCAATTCAAGTACAACTACACCCCTACACTTGAATACGTACTTCCTACCTACATCTTGTGAATACTGCTTGACTGCCTCACTTACTTCATAACAGGCACCCGCGACCCTTACACCCACTATATTCCATTGATCAACCGGACCCCAGTGTTAGGATCGTAACAGTGGGTAGAGAAGCTGAGCAGGACAGATGAGTGCTGATGCAAAGCTGAGCTGAAACCAAGCCAGGAGACAAAGATCCTAAAAGCGGCCACTCACCCTAACCAAAATTCCTCTTCGAATCCAGGGTCCCTCCCCGCACTCAGCCCTTCCAACTACTAAGCAATACTATATCTCCCGGTATGACCCTCGAGAGTCTTGACCATAGCCCTGCTCTCGATGTCCCAAAACTACAGCACCCTCTCGTCAGATATGGTCACTATGCGCTGCGAGTCTGGCTAGAAGATCGTGGACTGCAGCGGCTAGTTGACACCTATAGTCAGGATCTTTCTCTTGATCCCAGTTGTGGCGTCCTGGATGACTAGGTTATTATCCGAGGCTGTCACGAACCAGCGCGAATTCGGCGAGAAAGTGATGTGGCGGATCATGCCGCAGCTGCGGCCACCTCCGCCACCTTCTTCTTCCTCCTCTAGGTTCCTTACGAGCCTCCCGTCGTGGACATCCCAAAGCCCCAGCCGCTTTCTGCCGTCGCGGACCACTGCACGCACCCAGTTTGGCGAGATGGAGACTAGCAACGGCCGGGCGTCGAAGATGTCGAAGAAGCTGCTGTCGTCGCTGGCCTGGTCGTCGCTTGCCTGATTGCTCGCCTTCGCGTCACCAATCCTTCTCAGGAACCGGCTGTCCTCAACATCCCAGGTCCGTAACGCGGTGAGTCCTGAGAAGAAGGCCAGCTTTTCCGAGTCATCCGAGAACTGGAGGACGGGGTAACCTACTTGGCAGAAATGGGAACGAAACCCGTCGAGTATAGTAAGCGTGTCACGTCTCCAAAAGCTAATGAGCGCAAATCTACCCTTGGGTGGCGCCTGGTTGAGGTTGACGAGGTTGGCTAGTATTTGCCTTGTCTCCGCGTCCCAGATAGTCACCGTGTCATTCTGGTCAACGGCGACAATTCTCTTCCCGTCCGGGGGAAAGGTTACGGCGAGCATGTCGTCCCCCACCACACGCACTTTCAGTGCCTTTTGCTAGACAATGGCCTCGCCGGCTTCCTCCACGATGATATTACCGAGGAGGATGGCGGACCCAGTGAACATGACATTCCTACCCCTTTCATTAAACTGAGAAGCGTCATTCAGAAGACGGCAGCCATGAAGGCAACGTTCAGCGGCAGTGTGTTCCTAAAAGAAGACGGCCTCAGCTCTTCCACTGTCTCGCCGCTACCCTTCTGCGATGCGGCGGCAGTGGAGCGCAAGGGCGAGCTGCTCCTACTCGACTGCATCGTCTGCATGGAGCTGTCAGCGGCGAGAGTGGTCACCAAGGACGTGTGGAGCCCGGCGGAGAGTATATGGGGCGCTCACCATTTAGCTGGCGCGTTCGGATGGATGTGTTGCAAGGCGTCATCAAGGAGACCAAGGCTGGCGCCACTTCGCCAGCGACCTCGCTAGCCATGGTCTTCAAGGTGCTGCCAGGACTTGGCAGACCGCACAGCCTGCGCTCCAGCCTTGTTGAGGGTGACCAGCTGGCGACGTTGTCGTATAAGATACAGATCGCAAAGGAACTTACGCAGGCTGTCAGCTACATCTACATCTTCAACTTCGTGCACAAGAACATCTGGATAGAGACAATACTCCTCGCTGACCCCTCCCCTTTGTCTTTGTTAGTGCCCTTGCTGTTCCTTGTTGGCTTCGAATAGTTTAGGAGGGAGTATAGCATTTCCTACTACTGTGGTGATCAGTTGTGGGCCAGAAACCTGTACCTCTATACCCGCCAGCAGGGTAGGAGTCCCCAGGACACCTACGTCATGTAGCACAATATCTATAGTCTCAGTGTGTGTTTACCGGAGATTGGCCTGTGGTGGTCCTTCGTCGAGTACGACATAGAGGATGAGTCCGTGCTTGTTATGCTGACCCTCTCCAGCCTTGATGCTCTGGCTAGTTCTCACTTTTCGGATATCTATTGTTGCTTCCTGGAATTGGTGTGGAATGAGCTGCCTAGGAAGGCGGGTATGAAGTATATGGAGCTTGTTAGGACTTGCCTGATGTACCTGGATGAGGATAATGAAGATTTTATGGATGATAGTGAGTTAGCTGATGAAAACGGCATCATGATCGGTGTACGATATGTAGAGAAGGCATGTCATCCTTTGTCTTTTGTCTCTTGTCTTTTGTGATTTTTTCCTACTTTTTTCCTGTCAGCCCGCCCGAGTCTTATATCAACATTCATGATTTCACTTGTAGGTTATCATGCAGCTGAATTGTATATCCGCCTAAAATTCTGTCAGCTGCTTCTTGGCGGCCGCCTAGCTAGCTAGACAGCACGTCGTCAGGGTCGGTCGTATGATACACTGCGGTGATATCTTCAGCTATGAAGCAAGACACACAAATCTTAAATTTGTAAGCCCTCATCCTCACACTATGCCCTATAGCCGTTAGGAAGTGCTACTGCAAGAAGCACAGTTGATAGGGCCATTGCCGGTTCCGTATTACGCCGTCTGCCTTCTCGAGCGGTTCTTCACCCACATGCGTACGAGACGACTAGTGCGACCATAGTCTCCAGATGGGTCCAGTCGCCATGTGCCGTGTCCCTGATGTGGGACTCGGGTGACAACGGAGTATAAAGCCATCTTCGGGTGCCAGGATTTGAATTTCGTTCCAGCCCTTTCTTTCCAGCTTGCCGTCTTTCCTCACTGGCTGCATTATCACGTTGTCGCCGCAAATCCAGTTGAAGGATCCATTAATCCCTCTCTATCGGCTTCGCCCATGAAAATTCTATGATCTCGAGCCATCTACAGAGTAAATTCTGGTGAGTAGAATTGCGAAAGCAGCAAATTTTTGTCCCTCTACTCTACTTGGATATTTTCTCTAAATATTTCCTTACTCGATCACAGCTCAGAGCTCCTCTTAGCTTCTAGAGAAGGGCTCCAGTAGATACGAAGATCTAAACTATCACGATAAAGTGGAAGAGGGAATTACTTCGTAGAGTAAGGTATGATGGTTTTGGTAGTATTAAGGAATAAACATAGTTGGATCCCATAGCCGGGGAGTTCGACGCCTATAGATGGAAAGAGGAAGGACTGATGCTATAAGAATTGCCCGCAATGGGCTATTGATATGGGTGGTGTTCTGATGATGCTCAGGGGTGAGATCTGAGATCGCGTCGTTGGCTAGAAATGGTCCACCTCTTTGACGCGGCCATCGCCTTCTGCGCTGGGAGATTATGGAGAAAGGTTAGATGCAAGTGGGGTCCATCTGGGTCCACGGGCAGTGCAGTGGAGATGAGGTTGGCTGGGCAATACGAATCCTTCGATCCTTCGATCCTTTTGAGAGCGGTCATAATCCCTTCCTGTCTCGGATTAACATCGACATCCTATATCACGTGCCCTAACATCTTCCCGCTCAAGATTACACATCCATCGTGCTGCGCATGTCACGCCACTCTCCGTGCAATCCGAGAGACTACGGAATAGTTATCTGTCCCCTCGACTCTTCTCTCCCGCGATTAAGACCGCTTCAGTAGACTGACTGCTAAAGTACGAGGAGTCTCTCGAGCAAAACTACTCAAGATATTACACTCACGACACCCGCATCACGAGCCCGTTCTCATCATGGCGTCCGGACTCATATTTGACCCCATCGTCGTCCTCCGGGCAGCTCCCCTCGTGTCCTCAACCTGCTCTCTTCTCTACGCATGGGATCAACACTTCTTCCTCAGCATATTGAACCGCCCCGAAAACCGCAAACTCACCAAGCCCCTTCTCCCTTCCTATTTCAACACCTTCTTCCGCAAGGGGATATTTGTCGTCCTCGGATTCTTAACCGTCACATCTTCAACTTCGATCGCCAATCTCTACACCCAGCGACCCGTCCTCCGAGCAAGAGATTCGTTCTGGTGGTACGTCGGCGGAGCGGCGCTTTCGATCGGTCATCTCTTGTTTGTGCCGTTCATTGCGCCGAGCGTGCAGAGGACGGTGGAGGCAAAGCCCGACTCAAAGCCTGATGCGAACGCCTCGCTGGATGAGTGGCTTTCTATCAATTTTGTTCGGATGGTAACCGTGGACTTGGCCGCTTGGCTTGCTGTTGGTGTTGCGGTCGTGAAGACACTTCGTGCTTGAGAGGTCGGCTATTTCTCCTCGCAGATTTATTTCTCCTTCATTATCGGTTAAGATGATAGATGTCCAATCTTTCCTTCGCCCTACGACTGGAAGACATTTTCGGACGGCTGTATCTTAGATATTAGATTACCATAGAAAACCATTAAATCTTTCTTCGACATAGCCTCCACGCCCCTATCGGTATTAGGATCCATGGACATAAAGCGTTCACACAATCTAATCATTTCACCTCTGCCCGCATTCATTTTCTGCAGTCAATATCTGGGTCTGTAAGAGGAGCTAGGGCGAGCATGCGGCACGGAGTGAGCGAACTACTATCCGATAGGCTGTCAATCTTGGCTTCGAGGTAGTTCCCAGACAAATCACGCGATTTTTCGTGTTCTCTTGCAGGCAACTGATTGCAACCTTTCCCGCGAGCCGCAGAGTGCTAATCTACGATTCTGCCATGCCTCCGTTGGCGGTCAGTCAGGGTCAACTACGATCATATAACGCTATATTAATTAAGCTTATGTTGCTGTACCATAGTCATATGGCCATTGATCCCGAACGTGTGTCACTCGCCTAGAGTCATGTAAGCGCGAGCCGATCTTCAGAGTTATTAGGGTAATAAAGACTGAGGTGGGATCTGCATCTTGTACGCCAAGCATGCGGAGGATGAACGGGAACCGCACTTCCCGGGGATCTCCATCGAGGTGTTATACTCAGATGCTACCCTGTGTTGGTCGGAGTACGGCTATATTATTGCTATGTTACTGCCGTACTACTCACCTGGCTGACAGAGAATAAGATGATTCCTCGTCGACTCGCCCACATCGAATCCAGATTAGAGCGAAGTTGGTCAAGACCAGGAGTAGGAGTTCGTCAGGATGAGTATCAAGCGTTTGATTTTTGTCCTCGTTGCAGCGGCTCTCTTCAGAGCTAGCCCTGCGACAAATTCTTGGAGGTAGGCTGCCTTCGATATGATGGTTGACCTTGAATCCTCCCAGCGTACTGACCTGCTCGTAATTCAAGACCTGACACCGATGTCTACCCCATTGACATCGCCGACGAACTCTAGAATGACGGCTTAGAGAAGCTCTCGGCATATCTCGCTCGGAATGCCAATCAATCTAACTGCACACTGGAAACTGCAGCGAAGGGGATGGAGTGGTATATTGCATTAGTACTCCTGAGAGTCACCCCTCCATCTCACACCTTCTAGTAATACCATTTCAAAGGTCTGTCCTTACTATAGCCGGGAGGGAAAATACGTCGAAGCTGTCCTCTGCTTACAGGCTCTGCCGACTAAAGCGCCCCGAGGAGAAGCGCCTGGTGTCCGCAGCCGGTTCGACGACTTTGTCGCGATCCACATGATCCACGTCTCTACACTTCACTCTCCTGTAAGACCCGTCTATGGAGTGTCGCATACTGTCCCCGATGGCGCAATCTGACAGGAGCCATTTTCTAGGCTCACATTTTACCAGCCCATCGTCTATACACGTGGTTGTACGAGAAGGCTTCGAGAGAGGAGTGTGGTTACACTGGCTACCAACCTGTGACAGACCCTTAGTCCCTAAGTGAAATTTTGCTTTCTTACTTACTAACTGGGACCGATATGCCGCAGACTCAATCAATTTTCCGCTCTTCAACGGAAACGCATCGATATGGGAGGCAACGATGCACTGGATGAATATCCCGGAATTCCAACGTTCGGGTTCGCACCGCCACTCGACAAGATTCCAGCCGCTGGAGTTGGGGGATGCGTCACCGGCGGACCGTTTAAACGGTATACTTGCTAAGTATCACCCGCTATTGTTTTACTGCAGATGCTAACAAAAGTCGCAGAATGGCTGTGGGCCTCGGCCCCGTGATGACGGTCCTCACCGATGTTCCTCCTAATTCCCGACGGGACGGCCTCGACCACGACATCACAACACTCGTTTGATCTCATCGCAGAGTCTGAAACTATGGACGTTTTCCATGATCGAATAATGGGCTTTAATGGTCAGAGAGACTTGGGCGTACACACAGGAGGGCACTACACCATTGGTGGAGACCCTGGCAGTGTAAGCTTGTCGCCCTAAGCTAGTACTAGAGCAGCGGAAGAGAATTGTAGGTTTACTAACTAGTCCAACGACGAGAGAACAGGACTTTTACGGCTCTCCCGGAGATCCGGCCTTTTATCTTCACCATGGAATGATTGATCGACTCTAGTAGATATAGCAATTGCAGGATCCCGACACCCACATGACTAGCGTCGCCGGTCAGGATCCCAATGCTGCGCCCCCGGTGGATTGGGCGATGGGAATCGAGCGACCCACCTTCCGAGTACCCGCACAAGCCTGGAGACGCCGATTTCGATTTTGAGGATTACTTGGACACGGACACAGTCGACTTTGGCTGGCTGGCTGAGCCGTAGACGCTGAGACAGGTTCTGGATACAGCCGGGACGACTGGGGGAGACTTTTGCTACATCTATGATTGGAGGCTGGAAGATGTGGGAAAGGGAAACTGCAAAATTGCGTGGCGAGTTTCGACAGTTCTTTGACGGTGAAACTAGTGTGATGTGAAGAGATTGATGAATATTGTTCGCTATCATCACCATTGCCTTCATCTCCTATGAGCCTAAACTGGTAATCCGTGTCCAAGATGGGTGCACCATCTACGGTACAAAGTACAATTGAGCTGTTACGGGTGTCTTCCTCGTGTTGCACGAGCATGTTATCTCGAATCCAAACTCTATGAAACGTCGCGAAGGCATCTTGATTTCTTGTGATTATTACGTGATCATCTTATTCCGATTTATTCTTCACTGATAAGGAAAAAAATTAAAAATTAAAAAATAAAATAAAAAATAGATAAAACGAAGTTATCTCTGCCGCCATTCGTCAGAAGTAAAAAAGCTGGTCTTGGGATGGTCCGAGAGAAAATTCTCCACCCTTTCTGAATTGAATCCATCGCTGCCCACAATAATATCACTCCTTTAAAAATCCAAAAATAAACTGGAGAAATTCCTACCAAATTCTTCTTTCAGCTCTCGAGCATACACGTCATCGTCATCATCATCATGGCACCGGCATCGTTTGGAGACATGGGCTACTGGGATGAGCGGTATGAGAAAAGAAAGGACTTCTTCGACTGGCTCCAGCCGGCAGAAGCCATGGACAGCGCCATCAAGGCAGCGTTGAACGCGTCTCCTCGACAAGATCCCGGGATCCTTCATCTCGGTTGCGGTACGTCGACGTTGTCGTTTGATCTCCGCAAACTTGTCCGGCGTCCCGACCAGGTGCACAACGTCGACTTTTCCAAGCCGGCAATCGACCTCTGCAGAAAACGAGAGGCCGAAATCTTTGGGGAAGGGAGAGAAGTCAGAGAAGCGAATGGGAAAGGGGAAGGGGAGGGGAATGGTTCGGATCCGTCTCCGTCAGCAGGCATGAAGTGGAGTGTCGTCGACCTCCTCTCTTCCGATCAGATATGGCAGCTTCGTAAGCAAGAAGAAGCCACTTCGGAGCCCTTCGATGTGATTGTAGACAAGTCGACGTGCGACTCGCTGTGCTGTGGAGAGGACGTCGTTGTTCATCTGCCCTATAAGATCCCTTCGCGGGCAGCCGACGACCGGTCAGCCCACTCGGGTCCGAATGAGGTGGTTCCATCCGCATCGATTGCCCAATCCAGCGTTTATCCCCTCAACCTGCTCGCCGTGCATCTGGCTTACTTGGCTCCGCCCGGAGCCCATTGGGTCGCATTGAGCTTCTCCAAGGGTCGCTTCGACGACTTTGACCCCGGCAGACGTGGTCGTCAGAACCTTGTCCTCTTGACGACGAAGACGATGACGGGTGCGCTAGGCGAGGCGGATAGATACCTGGCGAATCCTGGAGAATTGTGGGAGCTAAAGACGGTGGAGGCGATCCTGGTTCCCGAGGACATTGATGACGAGAATCGCGGGAATGTAACTCATCGCCCTGCAATATTTCACTATCTTTCCGTCCTCGTGCGGACCGACACGAGGTTCGAATGCGAATAAACCAATCAACAATCTCACGTTTCCTGCATGGAGAAAAGGACGAGAGCTGGCCGGCCTCAGGTGTCTCTTCATTCCGCTACGCCAGTCAGAACTACCCCGCCGCTGGCCTGCATCAAAAGCAATATTCTGCAAGGGAAATGTGGGTGACAGACCAATTTTACGCAAGTGAGACTGAAGATTACTACCTCGGGCTCTAAAAAGGGTCGATCCTTGGGCTGAATACGAGAAGGCCCCTGCAGGAAATTGTGGAACCAGAACCGGATGTTATGGAGGCGATAGGTGTTATGGAGTATCATTCTAGGTGTGCTTTGGTGGTGCGTCTTCAGATTACCTGGCTTTGAGCTGAAGAAATGTGGGTAAGATCGGGGGATTATTTGGCCTGGATGAGAATGAAAAGGGACGAGTGACGAACGAATGAGATCCGCTGTCTTGCGTGTGGGAGCATTGAAACGACACTAGCTTCCGGCAGCGGGATGTATGGGTTCTGGACCAATCGGTACCCTGCCTGCTTGACATTCGTCACGACGGAATCAGGACCTTGGAGCTTACTCGTAATATGAAGATGACTTTAATATATAATTAGGCCCAGAGAATCCCAGGTCCTCGCTCCCAGCCATTTGACGGCCCAAGTTCCTCTCCTTCTCGTCGAAGATAATTTCAGTATTACAATATTCAGTAGGCGAGATGCAGAGCTCTTGGATCGCACGAGTTCCCCTATTCACGGGTCTCTTTCAGGCCCTTCGTCTTGTCTCTCTCGGCCATGCCGCACCCAGTAAGTCCTCAGACCGCCTGGGCTGTTTTCATGGAGAAAAGCGATCTCGAGATGAGATCAGTCTAACAAGAGAAAACATTAGCTGCCGGGACATGTCCTGATCTATCATCGCCCCAGTGCTGCTACGATGCATGGTACTCCTGGACGTCATCCAAGTCCGTGTTTGAGGAGCTAACTCCGAGCACCTACTTGACAAAGACGACCTCCACCGAGGTCCCAATCCCTAATCCGTCCCTCACCACGCTTTGCGATGGATTTCCTCGCTTGCTCGGCGCGGACTATTTGTATTCTACTTTTGTTACCACGTTTGACGAGCCCTCCACCACTTGGGTTGGCAACTCATACATCACGCCCGCTCCCGAGTGCACCATTAATGAGGCCGATTGCACTCCTTACATGCTCGACTACGAGTCTTCCACCTCTGCCTATGCGACCAACAACTCGAATCCTTACCCCTTCCACCCGCCGTGCACCACCTACTCGGCGTGTCCGGGAGAGGGAGAGGGCATGTGCAAGATGATTGTCAACGTTGAGACCGTCTACTACTGGCCCGTTACCATGACCGGAGACTTCTGCGGAGACCGATCGACCATCACCAATCCCGAACCAAGCAAGTCAACCGTCATCTCAGGAACAACCTACGTCTCGCCCAGCGTCTACGTCGTCGTGCAACAGTTGAACCCCGCCAGCTATGCAGGCAGGTACAGAGCCAAGGACTGCGGTCACGACTTGACTAATAAAGTCTTCAGCATGCATCCCACCGACGTGAGCACGCACTGGGGTCCCCTGAAGCGCAACACAGAGACTTTCAGCCAGCTCAACCTCGCCGATCTGAACACCCCCATCCCGGCCACCGCTTACTTCTGGCTCACGGAGCTGCCCAATTGCCAGGCCAATCCGGAGAGCTGCAAGTCAACGATCAGGACCGATTATCAGCCTTACCTGTCGGCTGCTGTCCAGTCCCTGCGTGATCTGGACCCGGATGAGCTCGCTTACTGCGATCTTCACCCTAGCCAGCACAATATGCTTGGAGAACCGACATGGATTCCGTTGGAGCCTACGCCTGATGGCTGGCCGACGCCGACTCCCACCCCTACTGTTGGCCCACAGCCCGGCACTAACGGTCCTGCAAAGACTGGTACCGCCTGAGCACTGAGGTAAGGGAGATAGATGTTAATGTCGTCTATGACTCATGGGATTTCTGAAAGGTATGGGTGGAATGACCACTAGCAAAGAGTGATGAAGTAAATGAATTGGATAATGAATATTATTCGATTATTCTTGACTCTGATGTCACTCGTTTGTATGACATATATACCACCAAATGTCTTGCTCACGTCTAAGAACTTGGACCAGAAAGGGTCTAGAGTTCTAGCAAAATCCTGTTTCATCGTATCAGTGTCAGTAAGGCACATGTAAATATCAGGGATGTAGATGTGGGCTTGGGAAAGGGCGCGGGGGGTTGGGCCTCGATACCAATCCATAAACCAGGACAGTTTCCCACCGAGGCTCTTGCAAAGGGCCTGACTGTTTGCATTGTCCGGGGAGACATCAGCAGCACACCAGCCGTCGTCGCCATATTTCTCCGTGTCTGTTCTAAACAGCTTAGCAGCTAACGCCTTGGCGAATCCACGCCCTCGGTAGGCCTCCTGATACATCATGTGTTAAAATCGAGATCGAGCCTGGCCCGAACATGGCATGCGCGGCCATTCAACTTACCTCACAGTAAAGGCTGGATAGCGAAGCGTCGACACCTAGAACACGGGGCAGTCTTAGATCAACGTTATCAGTAACACTCAAAGAATCGCTTACCGAGAAATGCCCACGCGATCGGAGTCTTATCTTTCGACTTGATCGTGAGACTGGGCAGTAAAACGAACGTATGCCTACATGTACCAGGTGTGTCAGTTGACGGTTCCCTCTTTTTCACACAGGGAGAGATCCCATACATTTGCCTTGGTAAATACGTCCGGGATATGGCAATTTGGCAGTCTTCATGCGTTGCTGAGGACCAGTGCAAATCATCCGCCAAGTCTAACTCGCCATTTGGCAAGTCCTCGATCCTAAACAGCCACTTGTTGGACCCGAGATCCGCCGAATTTGATTTAAACCTGACTCCTTTCTCTCTCAAGACTCTCTGAATGGCTGAATGCAGAGTGCCAACCAAGAGATTCCCAGGGTACGCCATCTCTCCGTCGTAGGCATTCCCAATCCTCCGCGCTTCTTGAGCGACGACCACGATCTGCTCGGCGCAGACGTCCCGGTCCGAATCTGATACCTCCCCGTCTTCGAGCGTGGAGTAAACCCACATCTGCGTCTCGGGCGACGTGGCGGGATCTAGAAAGGCCGCCGTGAAATGGGTGGCCTCCTTTTCCCCATCTTGATGTAGGGCATCGGGTGGTGTTAAGATGATTCTAGAAGTGGGAGCCAACCCTCCCTTGAAGCGGGTGAACTGCAGCCGGCGGAGGAGGGGTAGTGAATAGGGCAAATGGCTAGCGAGAAGCTCGATGAGGCCGTCGGGGACGGACGTAGAAGAGAGGACTGGAGGTGGCATTATTGAGGCGTTTGTCTGGGGGCCTGGATGCTGATAATGATAATCCTGCGTCCGATTTTACGCCGGCTCAAGATTGGCCCTCTCGTCGCTGCCTTGTTTGATGAGGGGTTGAGTGTGTTACATAGCTCACGAACGGAGCCATTATTGACGCCTCCCTTGACGTGATTAGCTAAAAATAACTCGATAAAACGACGTGATCACTTTTCGTTGGGAACTTGGAATGGAATCCCACATCCCATACAAAATTATCCCCGTATTTTGTGGGCAAACAGTTCCACGTTGCGGCCTACTGCCTAAAACAGTTCAGTCACAAACCTATGGTGAAACGGTGCCATTTCAGTGGTGCGACACGGAACTTGGGTCCGAATCATCCGAATAATGTCCTAAAAAGTATGTTTTTGCGGTGGCTTTTGCGGGAATTTTTGTTAGGAGAGTTCGTTCCCAAGTTTCAGCGTCCCAAGTAAGTTTAATCCCAGTTTTGTTCTCGGGTCTAACTGATTCAAACAGTTTCCTTCTCTAATCCTGATTAGTTTACGAAGGTATTCTATACACAAGTACTTCGTACACCACTTTATTATCATGGTGAAGTACCTTTGTATTTTTTTCACCCATCATGGCTATTTTTAGCACCCGTCCAGGACTCCTCGGCGGTTGTCCTAAGAGACGGGGTTTTGTTCGAGAATAATCATATGATACCTTTGTATATATACTCTCTTTCCTCGGGAATTAATGAGCCATCAATTTCCTCTCTTGGGCTCTACCGGGTTCCACAGCGGCAATCTACCAAGTATTAATACCTCGCAACCTATTTTGGCCGAACTTTGGTAGCAGTGGCTCGTCTCAAAAGCCCGCACCAACCCCAAGTGCAAAAGAAATTCGCAAGCTCCTGCGAGTCCATAGGCTCTATCCTCTCAAACAGACCGATATTTAACTCTAGGAAGGACCAGATCTGCCTCACCGACAAAAATGCCTGCCAAGAATCGGGCATCAGCACACCTTGGGTATTTGAACGGATCAGGAGACTGCTGGACTACACTGCCACTGATTAATGGCTCATGGTCTGCGGTTTCGAGTGGCTGCGAAGTGAGATCGCTCCTGCTCCACGAATCCAACAACAATCAAACAAAAAACACCCCGAGACGCACCTATACCCCTGCTCATGGGCAAAATCGACGTTTCGAACTGGGGGAAAGTACTAAGTTTATTATTATTGTTAGTCTGGGTCGGGTCTAGCCGAGGCAGGATGGAAATTCGGGGTAACCCCAAGATCCATGCCCCAGTCGGCTTTGACAGCTCCTCAGGCCCTATCCTCGAATAAGATTAGCGCTTTAGTGAGCATCCTGGCTTGCCTGTTCCCGCGCTGAAGCGCCTCCTCCTCGGTGGCTGTTCAAGTGGCTTCGTCCTTCAACAACACGAACTGGTAGACACGAACACCACGGAAATTTGTGCTCCTATTTCCAAACGGCCCGACTGTTTTTACGAGTTGGATCAAGGTATGGCTTGGCTTCTGGCTGAAGGAAGTTCGATTAATTCGAGGTGCGACGAACCAGATGGTCTTCCAAAGCTCCCATGACACGGACAAGTGGGCAAGACGAACACCACAGACACAGAAGGGGGTCGGTCTTCAGACTTCGCCTCTGCATATAGAACCAGAATCCAGATCCCTTTAACACCGAAAACCATCGGACAGGAGAAAAGTGGCACCAGAATCGACAATCGAAAGGCCGAGGAAACTTTACCAAAACAAATCCTCTGGAAGACTCGTATAAAAGAGCTTCTCGATCCCTTCCAACGTAGAATTATTTGTTTGAAATCTAAGCCCGTCGAAAACTAGAAGCTTCTCCTCTACACTCTCTGTCGCTCAACAGTTACCTCTTCTATAAGATGTTCAAGTCTTGCTTTCTTTCTTTCTTAGCCTTATTTACCCTCATTGCTGCCATTGCGGCCACCCCCATTGCCCGGGACATCAACCTGGATGAGAACCCTTGGGAACTCGACGATGACGACAGCTCCCTAGACAACAGCACGGAGTCCCATCTCGTGGCCCGAGACCCCAAGCACTTCAGAATCTTCCGGACACGTTTCTACACCCAGTCCTGCGGCATCAACGGTGAGGGCTGCGTCGACGCGAGCAACGACATAATGAAGATCCACACGGACTGCAACGGCGGTAGCTGCCACGGCGAGCAATGGTTCGAATACGACCCCGAAAAGCGCCTCTGCGACGAGGAATTCAACGTCTGCGGCACGAAGTACTGGATTAAGTACACGGGCAAGGAGTGGAGCTGCATGAGGCTGACCTTGTTCGCCAACATCAAGGGCTCTTATCATGGGACGACGTACGGCTACTTGATGCAGGGCCAGGAGAAGGTTGGGACTTGTTACGTTGATACGAAGAGGTGGTACGGCAAGTCTTGCAGTGTCTTTGGTTCTTCGGACTTTTGGTCGGTCGTGCAGTGTTTCTTTGACTAAGTGGTGTCGGCCAAAGGGGAGATAAATGGGAATAGATCTTGTTACGATGAGATAGACAAGAAGTGGAGGAATATTTGGGCAGGTTAACTGGAGGAAGACTGCACCGGGCCCCGTAGCTAGTCGCTTGCGCGTGTAGCACTAATAACACCGGACGCGTATCCCCTCGTTCTGTTTCCTCTGTAAGTGGTGTAAGTGGATGTTGATAAGTCGGAACCCCCCC
>SJVG01000668.1:0-21163 GCA_034774675.1 Scedosporium minutisporum
TCATTTTGATCCTCATGCGGACCGAAACGACATCAATTCAATGAAGGGGAAAGTCCGCTTGGAACACCAATAAACCAAGATTAGAGACTGCCTTTTCGCCACATCATGCCTCTGTGCCACTTCTGGCCCGGTGGCATTTCCAATGCAGCAGGCCAGCTAGGCCTCTTTGAAGCGTGCTTCGGAAATGTGTAAAAGTGCAAGCTCGTGTTTGGCATGCATGTGAGGCATCCAGAGAGGTTAAAGTCACTCCCATCATACTATGCAGTTTCGGTCTCCGTAAGATGTGTAACGTTTGCTGCCGTTCCGGAGACACTGCGGCTCTGCATACGATTTCCCTGCTTGCTGGTTAGTTGGAGTATGGACATAAATAACACGCCAGATTCCGTCCCCAAGCATGGTCAGTTAATTTTCCATTTGGAGTGTGCCCCCTCCCTACTTGAACATCGATATACCACCGCCATGGCATTTTCTCCCACTCCTCACAGTCAAGAGCGGCTCCCCACTCTTCTTGACAATAAATGGAGCATTGACGACTCATTAGAACATAGAAATATATGCCAAGAAGGTGAAATATCTTTTATTAGATGCTATACTATGGATCACACGCTAAATGAGTGCAGCCGATCCCAAGCAGGGCCCCGAGAGGGCGTATCCTTCGGAATCAATAACACCAGTTGGTTTCCTCGAAGACGATTGCCCCCAACTCCAATCGTCATCCACCCAGGGGAAGAAGCGCAGTAGACCCAAGACATCGGTAGATCAGGCTTCCACCCGAAAACGAAAACGACAAAAACAAGCTGAGGATTTAACGACGCAAGTCGGTGATTTATCATCAGCTGCAGCCCAGAGTCAAGGTTCCTGGAACAACTCCCAAAATCAAGCCCCACCTACTTCTCTACAGCCAGTCAACCCGAAGAGGCGGTGCAAACGGGCATGTGTGTTTTGCGCACGTCGTAAAATAAGATGTAGTGGCCATCCCTGCACAAATTGCCAGAAGCGAGGTCAGCAGTGCTGCTTGCCAGAGAAGGCTTCCCTATGCCTCCCTCAGCAAGGAACTACCTCTCGTGGCTGGCCGGAGAACACTGCAGATGGCCTGTTACATCTCATCCAGCCAGTCTCCGCGGTGAGCATCTCTTTCATTCGGCCTCAGTTGATTGCTTGGTAACCTAACACCTCCACACAGGACGAGTACGCGGTCGCTATGGTACCCCAACCTTCATCGATGCAGATGGCTAACGTCAGAGCCATCAATCTTTATCCGGGCGACCAAACCAATACGCTAGAGCACTCCTACCAGGCACTTGCCAGTGCTCAGCAGCCGCATACCATTGCTCTAGAGCAGCCTGGTGAGTTCGCTGCGCAATCGGGGGTCGGAATTAGTAGAGTTCCCGCCAATTATCTACAGGAAACCCAGAATCCCATCTTTCTCTCGCAGACGTATCCAGCAGATCACTTCTTCGTCCAACCACATCAGTACTGGGCGCATTTAGGCCAGAGTCAAGCTGATACCACGGGGGATGCGGCTTCCTCAACATGGAGTTCGGGGAGTGCAATGAGAGCTTCGACCTCTTGAGCTATCCAAATGAGCTTTTTGCAGATGCCCCTGTTTATAATCGGATAAACCTGTTTGGTTATTTAAATAAATTATCAAGAGAATAGTTTTTGTTCCTACAATACCATTTCCCGGCGTTTCGTCCGATGCACAGTCCTTTCTTCTAATTGAATAATACCCAGTCCTTCGTTTCTTCGCGCGTAGGCGAGCGGAGAAGCAGAATGCCAACTTGTATGTACACACCCTCTCGGATTAGATTAGCGGCACTACATGGTGCAGTGCAGGATGTACGGCCAGCTCGTCTGGCATCAAGCTGGTGTTGAGTTGCCCGGAACCAAGAACCAAGTAAACTCGGCCCACGCTAGCCCCGCCGCTCACGCCGCAAGAGTGTATTTAGCTGGAAGGGGAGCCATACAATGTACACTTCGGAAAGGATCTCGCTGGTAATCGCCACCATAATGATGGCGGGATTGTCGTCTCTCCCGGAGAAAATCATCCTCGCCATTGCCGGCTTCCGTGGCCTCGATAACAAACGGACCATCAGTGATGAGTACGGACCAAAGTTTGAGGTACGAGGCAACTCTGCACTTGGCTAACTTTTACTAACATCTATTGCAGCAACTAGAGTCTGCTTTAATCTTAGGTCCTCTTCGAGCTGCTACCAAAGAAATCCTGCACGAATTCGAGATCAGCGACCAATTCATAGTCTATATCACATCACCAAGTGTTCTTCGACTTCTCGATGTCGACAAGGCTTACGAAACTATCATTGATGTAGACCTACTACTCAAAAGCATCAACCTGAAATTCGCGTTTAATATCCATTAGCCTCACTACGAAGTCGGAATTTGTTCATTCGTGGCTCGCCTCGATAGCAGAAAGACCGAGGACGAGGACTACTTGATGGTTATCGATATGGCACGTATGGATTGTATCCCTATTCCCCTCGGGAAAATCGCGCGAATAACTATAACCAACTCGAGAAAATATCTATTTTGCTATTACTTTCTGCATGGGGTCTTATGTGGGAAGATAGGAAGGCTTGACTTGGAAAGTAGGGAATGGACTACTATAGGGATGATTGTTGAAAAGCGCCGTGACTTTGGAGACTGTTCTCTTATTGTCGATGACAGTCATTGTTATTTGGTCTCTGTAAACACTCTTGGTCTTTGGAATAAGGATACCGGAGATGCTAGAGATGACAACAATGATGACAACGACGACAGCGACGATAACGACGAACATGGCGGAAACTCTGTTATCCGGTGGCCCACCGATGGCCCTGTGTCTCTGGATTGTGTCCAGACTGGCCAGTAGTCAGTAAATCGGTGCTCATACCGGGTGTGCCCTCGACACCCACAACTGTGCCTTGATCGACCAACTCTTCATCTCTCCGGCAGTATCCCTCATGCTTGTGCTGATAAGTTACGCGACCATTGCACTTCTCTCGACAGCCGCCTAGGTGGAGAAGAGTACATTTACGATTGGGATAGCCTTGTTAGCTTCCGGCAAGAGTCCTTAACTATTCGATTTCGCTCTCATCACCGAGATGGACTTTACGGCTGGTGGCCGGAAAACCACTCCACCAAGACGGCTGAGGAATTGAAAGAGCTCCGGGACTTCCTAAACCCGGTTGATGGTGTCCTTGGCAAATACAGCGTCAACCCTCGACTGGCAGCATACTCTGTATGCAATGGAGAGAAAACGGCACTAGTGATCCTCACCTTCGATGCTTCAATCACATTTACCGGGCAGGCGCCGCAGAAACCCAAGGATGCACCGTTATGGATCTCCTACGATGTGCCTCTTTGGAGAAAAAGGGACTTCAGTGAGGAAAGATGGCCTGTTGAGCGCAAACATGTGTGTGCTGATATAAGTACATGCTCTTATTCAGTTGAAGTATCATGTATGCTGCGTTCAACAAAATGACGGAAACAATGGCCTATCTGAGAGCTGGTTGGATGAATGACTGGATTCTTGAATTGATGTCTCATAATTCTTCCCTTGATAGTAATACAATTGGGAGCTTTGATGCGTCTTGAATGAAGATTATTTAGGAGAATGCACCCCTGGCGCCCATGATCTCATGCACCTCGGGTGTTACAACTTCTTCATAGGATGTAAGATGCTTCGAACCTGCCTCGACAAGCCACCCCAGAACCGCCCCCAATCCTGCGAGAAGGGAGCCAGTGGATACATTTTCAGAGCCTAGGACGTATCAGTAAACTATGTTTTCGCAGAAATGTAGTAACATACTAGTATTGTCAGGCTCCGGGCCTGTTTCTGTCATCGTCTGAGCTCTTTCCGGATCCACTGCCCTATTGGAACTGCATTTATTAGAGAGGCTTGTCACGGGAGGAAAATGCAAACCCGAACTTACGTAGTAGATATCTCGGTTGAAGAGAAGTTGGGGAACATTCGATTGCAAATCAAGGTTGGCAGTGCGGTGCCGCCACTGGTATATGACTTGTTGGAGGTGTGGCTCTGGGTCTCATATCCAATTGATCCCACATGCAGCACCGACAGGATGCAGCCCGCCACTCCAGCGACCACCAGGAGTCGGATGTACTTTGACACTGGTATGAGAGGAGATCAAGATCAATTGATGTAACCTAGTTGATAGCTGATACCGGGGGCAGGGGTGTCAGCCTGGTGGTGGGGTTGCCATTAGGACCAGGGGAACCCGGTGTACTAAGTAAAGAGTAGATGTACCAGTGCAGTGATCAGCAGGAGCCACACCCCCTCCTTATCTCTCATTTCTAGGTACTCCTGGAGGAAGGCATTGTACCAGTGGACATCGCCTGGTGTATTCTGACCCCTGCAGGTATTGGTTCTGGATGCGACCATGATCTGGTCTGAACTTTGAGAATTGGCGGCTTTATTAAGTTGTGTCGCCCATGGGCGATGGCTTGTTTCCTAGCAGAGCTCCTCCCCCTCCAAACGAAACCCGGATCTTTTCCTCAATCGAAAGAGTCATATAGTACAGACTGGTCCCCAATCGAAGCCTCTACACTCCACTCCAGCCCAGCCACGGAAGCCCTCGGAACACAAGACTAAGAGATGACTGAAGCTGGATACTCCTTGAGCCCCCAAAGGGAACACGGTACCGCCGACACCGAAGAGACGCAGCCCGTATCACTCATCCTCGACACTACTATACATGTCGCTCTCGGCAAGGAAAGTGACACTGCCCCCCGATCGAATGGCCCACGATTCTCCCCGGAGCGGCCCCACAAGACCAGCGGCGATACTCCCCGATCGGCAACGGAGCCCTCAGAAACACAAGACCAAGAGGTAGCCACATCTGAACAGTACCTCCAACCAAAGCGCGAACTCCGTGGATGGTCCTTAGGGGAGAAGTGGTCGCCTATGGAGTTAGATACCATTCGCAGTCAGTGGCAAATGGGTGAAAGTTGGGATGATATCGCCAAGGCTCTTCCCGGACGCAACGCGAGATCCTGTGAAAGGGCTGGGCGAAAATACTGCGGTATACCCCCCAAAAAAATTGTGCGCGAAGCTCGCTGCACAAAGTGTGGAAAGAAGAAAGTCTCTCTTTCTAATTTCCTCCGCCACTCACGTTCATGTGTAGGTCTCGGTAAGGAGTGCCCAAAATGCAATCGACAATTTGGAGACACTAAACATTACCGAGACCACATTCGCAAGAACAAATGCCTCAACCCGAGGCCGGTGGCACAACGACACCCCGACCGCATCGACTATATTCCACTGCTGCCCGAAATGATGTATTGTCGGGCTAGATGCTTTACCTGGAAAGAAATTGCGGGAAGGCTCGGTTACGAAGGCAGAGGCGATGACTTCTCAAAAGCTTGGACCCGTTACTTCGGTTCGGAGGAAAAATCTCCATCTCCAACAAATGGAACAACAATAGTTAATTGCCCAAGATGTAGACAGTCATTGTCTTGCGCAGCTTACCGTGCTCATTCAAAGGGATGCAAAGCCCCCCTCCCATTTTTATTCCAACGCGACGACATTATAAATGCCACCAACACAGAAACGCCGCAGCCACAGCAACCAGCATCGCCAATCCCCAGCACTACCAACATCGCTATCAGTGAGGGCAGCCCGCCATCAAAGAAGCCACACCCAGAGGTAGCAACGGCAATGGAGCCTTCGAAAACGCGGGACCAACGGGTAGCCACAGCAACAGAGTCTTCGGAAATGCGGGAACAGGTAGCCGGGGCGCCTGTGTTCGGTCCAGCCTATGCAGTCTGGATCTCGGACACTACGGGAAAGGGGGTGCCGCCGCAGCTACCCAGAATCCATATGCCATGGCGGCCACATGAGGAGGAGCGTTATCAAGTTCCCTCCCCTCCCTCTGTCCAGAACAGAGGGAGCGAAGACACATTCTCGATGCCACGAGGCGGCCGTCGCCCTCCAATTAACGACGGCGGCTGTGCTGCTTCTCAATCGAAACGTCCGGGCCCCGGCGGCGGAAAGAACTGGCCACTTGACACATACCAATACCAAGGAGACTTCCGCAGCTCATATGATCAAGTTCCTTCATCCTTTCAGCACCCTGCCCATCCCGCATCATATCCTATACAGCCTTCACATACCCGGTCAGCTTTCCATCTTCCACCAATCCAACACATGTTGATGTCGTGGCATCCGACTATCTCGGCTGGTGAATCATTTTTTTAACTTCGGCCTGTAGCTGAGGAGATGAGAAGATGGTCTTGTAATATATATGCTTAATGTTAGAATTTATATTTGGTGTGTGTCTTGGTCGCCGGTATTTGTGTAAGATCTGATCGTGGGAAGAAGCCTGCTCTGACTCGAATCTACGGACTTAGCAGTCCACACATCCTTGCTGTCTAATCTGTACTTGAAATCGTTCGTCTCTGATTGGATTTTCGATTTCCATTCAGAGCGCAGCAGACTCGGTTCGATCCTCCAAGCGTCATCCGAGGTTTACCCGCTAAACCGGTGGAGTTGGCTGGCGATGGTCGCTTGTGGGCGATGGCGGATTTTTATTTTTATTTATTTTATTTTATTTTAGTGCGAGTAATATGCCAGCTCGTAGGTGCGACGAGTGCTGGGGACTCTCTATGACCTCTTCGGTGGGTTCTGGCTAATCCAATGTCTTTACTGAGCGTTGTGTAGAGCTCACCCAACTCCCCGTACTTGACGATCTCATCAAATGCCAGCCGAGGGGCCGAATACCAGTTGCCCTCCGCACCAACACACGAGTATTAGCAATACAAGCAATCTACAATAAAATAGTAGTTACTATATTATAATATAACCCTTTCCTTCCAATATATCAAAGTCTTATATAATTTAGCCGGTTCCTGTATAAAATACTGTCTACTAAAAAAATGTCGTATATAGTGGGTTCCCTAGTGGGCGGCACCACTGAAACAATCCCTCAGTGGGTTCGTTCAGTGGATGCCGCCCAAAGCATCACATAGTACATCCCGTCGGCGGCGCCCGCCCATCGAAAAGCGGCAGAAGTCGACTCCGGTCGGTCACCCTGAGGTGGGCGGGGTCACCGAGCGGGGCAATCCCCCGAAGCAAAAAAGGCCGATTCCAGTCGCCCCCTCGATATGTAAGTGCGCACGCACGAAATCGAAATCGCTCGCGCCCGCAGCTGAGGAAAATAAAAAGGAAATGAAAATGACTAATTTTAGTTGCCCCAGGCACGTAATTTTTTATTTTATTTTATTTCTTCTTCTTCCCCTTCAAACTAATAATCTGATACTAGCCTCACAATAGCGATCCATCAAGACGAACCTAGGCGAACGTAGCCGCTACCTTCACATGTAAACGCCTCAGTCTCCCACATAGTCATCTTAGCCCACTCGCAAAGCTTTTGTATAGAGTATTGGAGGCATTTATCCTTGCCTGAACAGGACCGGTCCACGTTGAAGTACACAGCCAACACACGGCCACGACAGGAGAGGTAGTCTTTCAGGTGTCTCTGCAGGCATTTCAACACACTCGACGCCCGTCTACCTAGTTCAGCGTCTTTCGGTGGGTCACAGTCCCACACAACCAGATCCTTCCCCTTATTCCGACCCCTATTGATAATAGCTACAGCGCAGCAATGCCACGCCTGGTTGTCCCACTCCTTCGTCTTAAGCCCAACCCATCCTTGGCTGTAGCTGAAGAGGGCGGCCCTGACAGCCCTGGGCTCCTTGTCTCCGGCGCAGACGAAACTGCTGATGGTATCCCGGCCTTCGGTGTCAGGAATACTCGAGGTCCAGTTCGCCTTATCGGTGCCGTTACGAAAGGAAACGACATTGGGATGGATGTAGATTTTGGAATTCTTTGCGATCTCGGACAGCTTCTGGGAGAGCACATTGGCCGTCGCGGCGGGGTCGATGGTGTCGGCCATTGCGCAAGGGGGCCCATAATCTCCCTCATCCCTACTCCGTCGCCTCTTCCTCTCCCGCCCCTCCTTGCCAAGTGTCCTCGGTTGCTTCCGACGAGCGGTTCTGAGCTCCCTCGGGGAACCCCGTTTCCTGCTGTGTAGGGCCCGTCCTTTGTCGTTAGGGGGAGAAAGAGCATTCAAGCTCAAAGACTCTGAAGGAATAATCTCGCCATTGTTATCACTGTCACGATCGGTCGGTGGCGGCGCGTCCTGTACTCCGTTGGCAGCCATTGTGGAAAGACGGAAGAGAGTTGAGGAGAATTGGAAGAGGGAGAAGAAAAGATCAAACATCTAGAGGGTGGGGAGGGCTTTAAATACTTGCAGTCCTGCCCCCTGCATTAACAGGAAAGCGCCCAGTACACCAACGCCACTCACCTTCGCTCCCCTCTCCCCCACTCCCCCCTTCTCCCTCCTCCTCTCCTTTCCTCTCTGCTAATGGATGCGGTTTGCTAGAGTAGCCCGAAGGTGTCAAGAACTAAAGAGCGATATCTCCGTGCCTTGAAAACCGTTGGCTATTTCTGGGGTCATGATCGCGTCCAGCACTACGAGTGGGGTTCCAAGGGCGCTAAGTACTGCGAGGTTCTGTGCTCAGCTGCCCATGCCGTTCATGATTGGGATGAGGCTGTAACTAAGTTAAGCTGGATCATCCTCCGGCAGCTCAGACGCCCTGGTGGCCATAATGTACAGTGCTCGGTAAACTCTATGAACCAGAGCGACTTAAATACACCGAGGTCTTCATTGAACAAAGATCCTTTCATTGATCCAAAACATCGCGGCGAAGAGCCCCTCCCCTTCAGACCCTTAGTTACAAGTGATCTTCCCGATGGCTTTGGCTTTGACCAATTCTAACTTGTGATTCGAAGCCAATTTGCCCGGCCAGCCGCCCCAACCGTATCAGACGTACCTTCTGGAGCCGATCGGGGGGAAGATAATATAAATGGATCCGATCGTGATGATATTGAGGAAGATGTGGATATAACCTAGACTAAGCTACCTATCTATACGGCCATGAACGACGCCTACGACTCTGCCAGCGACTCTTGCGATTCCGCCTTCACTGAGAACCTAAGGCACCGCGTCACGACCATCGGTGCTGCATTGCTCGCCAGAACAGCTGTTTTTCGCCAAAAATCAACTTGCAAGCCATATTCTGAGACAACCTTGGTGTGCTTTAAGGACTCTCGAGAGATAGATACAGGCAGCCTGGGGAAAGAAACTTGTAAAAGGCGAAGCAAATCATGGGGGTTAATTTTGAATCTTGGACAGCCACTGAAGAGATTCTGTAGTCATCCTAGTACCTTTTTAACTTGCATTAACACTTCTTGTGTTCGTTGTGGATCATGTGCTGGGCCAGATCTGACAGCAAGCTCTGCATCCTTCGCAAGGTAATCCGAGGCGATGATCAATGCAGGGGGACAAACACGAGAGATCGCTTCCGCAAGATCTTCCAGTCTCTGGTTTGGCATACGAGTTCTAGATCTGAGCAATATGTGAGTACGATGATAAGATAGTTGAAGTCATACATACATTATCCTTTCCGCAACTTCTGTAAACGTGAACAGTAGGAGCGGGTATCTCCCTGCAATGGCAGCCCAGCGGTTGCCAACGGATGTAAGTTTGTATAACTCCCCTCTGTTTTTCCCTCCTGTAGCACGAAGGTAGATATCGATAGCGACGGTAGCATCCCGTTGGCTACGTTTACCATCAATCAGCCCGTTCCGGCGGTCGTCCTGTACTTTCTTTCTAAGAGTGGCCAGCGTCCGAGTTAGTTGGACATAGGCTAGCCTCGCCGCATCCCGATTTTCCGGGCATTTAATTCTCCTGTCCAAGGCTCTGATGGAGTCTAACACACGGCTATCGGTACAGGTCGTATTGTCCGGTAGAGTCGTCTCCTCTAGAAGCTCCTTCCAGGTTCTATAGATTACTTCACAATGATCTGCAAAGAGTTGCGTGGCATTAGGATAAATCAAGCCTTCTAAGATAGCTGTGGACATGCTTGAACATTATGGCGTCTTAAGTAATGGTAAAGTAAGGTAGATACTTATTTGGTCCGCGCCTCTATGCCTCTTTATATATTTATAGACGGAATCCTAAATACAGGAGGTAAGATACAGGATCCTTAATACAGGCTTCTCAATACAGGCTCCTCAATACAGGCTTCTCAATACGGGATTCTCAATACGGGATTCTCGATACGGGCTTCTCAATACGGGCTTCTCCATACAGGATCCTCCATACAGAATCCTCCATACAGAATCCTCCATACAGGATCCTCCATACAAAATCCACAGTACATCACCACCAGGAGCCACCAGCGCAACCTAGAGACCGGGATGCTGGCCCCCAAGCCCGGGGTATCGGAGCTACAGTACAGGACCCGAAATGTAGGATCCTCAATATGTGACTATCAATACGGGATACTCAATATGGCATCCTCGATATAGCATCCTCGATATGGCATCCTCGATATGGCATCCTCGATATGGGATCCCCTGGGATCTTCAATATAAGATCCTCGATATAAGATGCCTAATATGTACAGGTGACTGAAGCTAAAATGAGATGTGACACAGTACCGGATGGTGAAATAACCTCATGAATTGAGACTACTAAGATTTGACGCTGGCTTGGGTTCGTGTGAATGACTGCAGATGCAGCGCGGGTGATCATCGCCAAGGACGGGAACCCGGTTGCGTCTGACGTTTATCGGGGCCGTAAGCCCGGCTTGCCGTAAGCCCGGATAATACAGCCCAAAAAGGTATCAGAATCAAACTCAGACTTATGTCAAAATATGCCCACATCAAGCAGTTTCTGTGCGTGTCGGCACCAGACTCTACTCAACATTTACTTTTTTTTTTACAAAAAAAAAGAAAAAAAAGAAAAAAAAAAAGAGAGAGAGAGAGAGAAATTTCCTTTTCACTCAATTCTCAGTTGGTCAGGCCATTAATTGTCCGAGATGCGTCTACCCATCGCCGCGTTAATAATCACCACGAGCCTCGCGAGCTTTTGCCTTGCTATATTAGCTCTTGTCACCACGGGTTCCATTGAAGATTACGCCATTATCACGCTCAACACAACTGCTTTAGGCAAAGGTCTCATCCAGACACCGACGGTCGGCCAAGGCGACCCCACATCCACATGCGGCCCTTTTAAAGGTGTACTTGGCAAGCTATGCCATGGCGCGGTAGGAGCTGGGTCTGCTGTCGGTTCCTCTATTTCGGATGTCGAAAATAATATGGCCGACAAAATCGCAGAAAAGTTAGGGATTCACCAGTGGTACTCGTTACACGTCATGAACGTCTGCTACGGTTCCTTTACTCCAAACGCAACTGCTGTAAGTGCAAGGTTTAACGTGACCGGCTGTACAGAACCGCTGGAGATGAGTATGCCCTCCCCCTCTTTTCGAACGTTCTGATAGTAAAGGCGATTAACTATTCACAGAGTACCTGAATATCTCGGCTCTTCTCGATCACGAGCTGGAAATTGGCCCTCTCCACCTGAACCTGGTGGATATTGGCTTCACGCAGGACCTCCAGAAACCTCTAAATAAGGTTTCCGGATTAGCCCGAACCATAGCCATTTTCTACATCCTGGGAATCGCCCTTGTTGGTGTCTCTCTTCTTCTACCCTTTGTCGGCCAGTTCCTTACTACATATGATCATGTAGTATCCTCAACTAATATCACTGTCACCATACTCGCTGCTCTCATGTTGTTGAGCGGCAATGTAATGACAACTTATGTCGGCAAGTCACTGGCGGGGCAGATCAATAATTTCGGGCGGCATGTAGGGCTCTCAGTGGAGAGCGGCGAGAAGTTCCTCATTATTACCTGGATCTCATTCGGACTTGTTATGATAGCTGCCACGTGTCGCGCGTCCGAGTTTATCTGGGATAAAAAGGCCCAGAAAGCCATCGATAGCTTCGAGCTGTGGCCGGGCTATACGAAGAAATGAGTGTTCTTGCTAGGGTTGCGCTGTTTGGTAGGGCTAATAACTTAAATATATAATTGGTATTTTTAAAGAGAGGTCCGAATCAACACTAGCCCAGGCGCTGAGCAAAGCCCTCACTTCCTATGGCCTTATCCTTGCCCGTTTCTAGAGTCACAGATTTTCATTGTGTGTAGATATATTTAAGTAGTTTGTCCGTGGTGAATTATTCAGTCGCACCCCTAGTGAATACAGATCGTCCTGGTCGATAAGCACGCGATAGCGGCTTCCGAGGCATCAAAGCTATATTCGCCGTGCCTTACCCATCGGAGCACGGGGATGTCGGCATGGCTTACTTCATTCGGGCTTGGAAATGAACGAAGCGACGCATCATAAGTAACTCTGAAAAAATGGAACCTACCATCCATCGCAATAGATTCAATATTTCCAAACCTACATTTCCAATTCCAATCACACGCTGGGCAGGGTTTGAGTCCGTACCGATCGAAATTGAAAGCTGAGCAGTACTCGGTAGGAAATACGTCGTGGTGATGGAGAGGACACTGGCTTCGAAATTTCGACGCTGGTACCGGGCAAAATTCTTTTCCACGGTAAAGCAGCCATAACTCCTGGAGCTCTTGGAGATTACTTCCCGGACAAATAATATCCCAGATGCCACGACAAGCTGTGGGCAAGACGACTTTCTTTAATCGTCTCAGAGATGTCTCTTGCGACTGTTCTAGCTGGGACCCATGGTCCAGGCCAGTAAAAAAAAAAAAATCGGAGTCAAAATTGACAGCCAGCGTTATCCCTTTATCAGTAGAAAACTCGTCGCAATTGTATCTCAAATAATATGTGCGACTTGTACGACAAGCTGCCCTCAACCCCACTGTCTCGATGTCTGCATTAACTGCATCAACCGCGCCGTTGTGCAAATGGATTTTGAAGACTTTAGGAATTGCTACCGCGACCTCCCAGATCATGTCACGAAGTTCAGCCGGTAGTAGGGGAAAATATTCAAAGCGAGCTGGTGCTTGGTGTTGGTGGCTGTTTGCGATTTCTTTGTTGTCGGTTTCGCTTCTGTTCCTCGTTGTCTCGTCTGCTGATTCATTGCCCCCATCGCGCTGATGTCGCACCCCAGAAGCTTCTGGTAATTGTTGCCCACAGGCCATAATAATAGTCCGCATACCGCGGGCAGCAATCTTAGCTCGAAGATCAGGCTGGGGAAGTAATTCCCGTGCAGTGGGTTGCCTGATATCTAGCTAGCTTTCAGAAGGCATATAGTGGTCGTCGGAACCCCTTTATATTAGGTAAGGTAATCTGACTTGGAATTGGGGAGATTTCCATTCTGGCGTGGGGATATCTGCCCTATCCTAGGATCAGGTACGTTCACGTATTGTCGGGCATTACCTTAGTACGTGAGGTGAAAGTGCGTCTACTAGCTCTCTATGAAGGTAGGAAACGGAGTTTCTCAATTTTCAGAATCTACAATAAGACCGCAAAGGTTTGTCGGCTCGTGTTCAGTGTGGATACAGTTCTTTTGCTTTTAGAATCAGTGGGTCAGAAATGGGGATAAGTAAAAACGGGTTTTTCGAACCATTTCTTGAACAGAGCATGCAAAGGTCATATATCCCTGCAGATATCATATTTGCACAAGAACGTTGCCATTCACTTTATATTTGGCTATAGACCTGTATGATATCACTAATAGCTTCGTCGAGCGCTTCTCCATCGCTATGAGGGCTGACTTGGTAGACGCTCGAATTACTTGTCTTCCGATCCGTTGACTGTTGGAAATCTTGGACCGCAACAATAATAGTCTTTGCGAACGTCACGGCTTCGCATTGTCGGTCAATCTCCCGGATATATCTTGAATTCTGCTCCTTCAACAATGTTATAGTTTGATCTTTCCCCATATCAACCCTCTGTTGGTCGATTATTTTTTGTCGTAATTCCTTATTTTCATTTTGTAGCCTGTTGATTTGCTGCTCCGACCAAGTTATTCGCCTTGTTGGCTTTTGTATAGGAGCGGCTTTCGTCTGCGAACGGATCCTCCTCTGGTTTAATGGCGGTGGAGGAGGCGTGGGTGGAAGGGGCTTCTGCCCAGCTGCAGGATGCATGTCCCAGAAGAGGAGGGGAGTGGAAGCACGCTTCTTTTTCCAGAATATGTTTAAATGTGCGAGACGCCGCTTCCAACCGGGGCACGGATTACGCCGCTCCTTTTCCGGTAGTGTCTTCAGCATCAATGTCGTGAATGATGAGAGGCATGAATGAAAGCCGGAACTCGATTTCAACGGGATTCGCGTATTCCCTTTACGACTCGATTTTGAACTTACACATCTACATATATATAGATGATCTGAGCCTGACGCAGGGTGTCCCGGATGAAGGCTCAACAACCATGCCAAATCATGCTAAACCGGGCTTCCGGGTCAAACAGGCCGTCACACGAGCCGCCCGAGACCCCGGGATCTCGGGAGCTACTAGCTAACTATAAAATGCAGCGCGTCCTACCCGTTTTGTCTAAAAACTGACTGCTGCTTTATAGCGGATACGCCCAACGCTCCGCACTTCAAATGCCTCTCCCTCGTTCCATCGTTACCGCTGCGGCCCTGGCTGGCCTGGCATCTGGGACAAATGCAATCTGGGAGCTCTCACGGAAGATTCGGAAGATTGGACAGAAATTGAACGAAGAGGCAGCCTGTAAGGATCTAAGGCGACGACGAGCCAAGCGATCGCACAGAGGCCGGTCGCGAGATCGAAACTGCTCATGCGAAAGGGACTACGAGAGGCGGAGACGGCGCAGCGATCAATTTGAAAGGCACACTCCCGCTGATGATTTGTTCTCGACCTTCGGAACGAGCCGGTCGACCAGAAGACAGCGCCCTGTCAAGGTAGGCCAGTAAAATAGATGCATATTACTGATTACCGAGTGTCATTCTTCAGGGCTTCTGTCTCCAGGCATGTCACCTCTCTCAGCCATTAAGACCCCATTTGAATATTTTCCTCGACTACCAGCGGAACTTCGTGACACAATATGGGAGTTCGCGGCAGCTATTCCTCAAGCCATCAATATCCATTATTTACAAAACGGTGCGGCTATCGCTGCCTCCCAGCGGGGCTTGGGTGGCGTGTCGCGCACGCCGCAAAGTATTGATCAATCGCTCGAGTCTTTACCGCGAGAAATTTTCAGTGGGCGACAGAAGGATCGCGTTGTTAATTTTGACTACGACCTTTTCTTCATCTTCCCAGCTAGCACAGCCGCTCAGACGATTGAAGAAAATCATTTTACCTCTAGAGTTTCCTGGAGGTATCCGGATAATTTATTCGCTCGGATGAGGGACTCGGGGGGCTCTAGGAGTTGTGGCTGCTTTTCGAAGGCGGAGAACAATTTTGCTCAGCACTGGCGTCAGAATTTCATCGCCAATGTCCCCTTCACTGAGTATTTCGCGTCCTTTAAGTAGATCGTCAACACAAAGCCTACCTAGAATGTGAATGGATATATTGTGTCGCGCATATCGAAAGCATTGTGATAGATACCAGGCTCCATTACTTTAGGGTTACTTATGACGTTCCACTCTGTATTTCCTTCCGTGATACAAGTATGTAATGCTAGGATAAGGCATGTTGAATCCAGTTGTGTAGATGAGGAGGCATGAATACCATATGTTAATTAAGCTCAATTCCATTCCGTCCGTTATCTCCAACTTTGCGCCTGCTATATGTCAGTAGAGTGGAGCAGCTATGATGCTGGGACCCAGTAAACCTTGGTGAGCTACACTCTTGGAGGAACACCTCAACAGATTGACCCCGTACTATACTTTAGGCTGCAAATTCGGTAAATTAAACCTTTCGGGACGTTCGGGAGAGCCCTACGATGGAACGCCCAGTCGTCCTGGACCGCCGACCAGGACACTCGCTGCACGAATCCCGGACCGTGGAGTGGCGGAGTCGGGCAACACTCGGCGCACGCAACCCTGGTTCTCGGCCCCTGTCCGGGATAGCACGCAGGATAAGCCGGTGGATTTCTTGAGCCTGCATCCATCCCAGCGGCCGGAAGACGCTCAGCAGGATTTAACACAAGAGACTGAGACATTAATTTTCTTCATTACATCTCGGAAACTGACACCTGCCAAAGACCACTTCTTTCGTGCATGTAATACGCCCTGCTTGGGAATTTGGTATGATTTTTGCATCCTACAGATCGCCCATCATGCACCGATTTCTCCTAATGGCGCTTCTGGCTTGCTGGAGTTTTGCCCACTCGTGGAATGAGCAACTCTCGGTGATTGTTGACGGCACTTTCACAGGGAGACCTGGCTATCCCCGTGGCTATATTGCTCGCAGCGATCCAGGCTTCCAGGATGCGATGATGGTATATCTCCTACCACCTCCCGACTCCGGGAGGACGAGGGTGGACGCTACAGACCTCTTATGCTCGCCGACCCAAAGAGCCAGTATCCAGACGCAAAATTATCCACGACTACAAGCTAAACCTGGATCATACGTAGCCATCAAATACCTCGAGAATGGCCATGTCACTTTGCCCCAAAACCAACCGGGTAAACCGCCGGGGGCTGGAACTGTGTACGCCCTTGGCACAAACCAGCCAGCGCCTAATGAGCTACTGGCCGAGGTTTTTCAGTGGACCACAGACGGCGCAGGGGGCGACGGGCGAGGTAGACTCCTGACAATCCAGAATTTCGATGATAATCGATGCTACCAGATCAATGGAGGCAATATTTCTCGGGCCCGCCAAAATATGTTTCCTAACCCGTTGCGAAGCAGGCCGTGGGCTCTTCACGAACAGTGGTGCGAAACCGACATCATGGTCCCAATAGACGTACCAGTCAATTCCACCTACACTGTCTACTGGATATGGCAATGGCCAACAACTCCTGGCGTTCCAGGACTACCCGATGGCAAAGATGAGTACTACACAACGTGTTCGGATATTGACATTGTGACCACATTAAACCACGACGGGTCACTGGACGTTCTACTTGACCAGGATCCACAAACTCGAGCTGTTCCAAACTATCAATCCCGCGCCGAGACCTAGACAGCACTTGGATAGTAACTTTTCACAATGTTGCATATCATTTTTTGCTAGCCGCGCAAATCTCGTGATAGGTAGTGATATCAAATACTGTCTTGTAGTAAATACTGGAGTGGCAATATGGAGGCTCGAAGACTTTTCCTTGATGGCTTTACGCTTGTTTTCTCATAGGCGCACCCTTGGAGAGTAGCTACAGCGCTTAAACTTAATTTATGCCGGATCAGCTGCAATGGCGTCCACTGAATAAATCAATTGGAGGCTGGTGGAAGTTTACCAGATCGACTCTTTCATGATGCCACAGCCGGGGCGACGCCTTTCAGTATTTACCCGTCAGGGACATTAATCAATCAGAATGCCAGCCTCTACCCCCCCTTGAACTCTCCGCCCTTCTCAACCACAAGACCAATATTCGATGGGTTAATTTACTTTGTGCTATTATTGTCAATAGTTACTATTTATGGACAGCAGTCCCAAGCCGCGTGTTTCATCTGGCTGCGACCTTTTGGCCGGCCCCCAGGCCCGGCCCGGATCCCGGATCTCGGGGTGGCGGAGTCGGTAATACCGGCGACCCAGATCCTGTATCCCGGTTGTGCACTGCACAGCCGGATCGCCAAGCGGTAGGAAAATACCAACCACCTAACTTGCGTTCTGGCTCGAAAGACTACAGTAGATATTAGGCGGAATTGCCCGAAGTCGGCCCCCACGGTTGGCGGACTCCATCGCAGTTACTATTTATATCCCGGAGAAAATAGGTACAATTTAAGCCTGGGGTTCTAGATCAGGGGCTTAGATATTGGTATTCTATTCCTGGCAAGTAAAGACATAACTGACTAGAGCATCGACGGAGATAGGTTTGAGCCAGTCCGTTTCACGTAGATTTTCCTTCGCCTCCTCCAGTTAGGCCATCAGTCACGGGGGATCCGACGAGCGCCTTCGCCTCGGGCATCCCCGAGCTCCTCTTTCCGCTCTCAATATTTTCAAGTAGTAACTGATGCACCTTCTGTTCTAAAAACAGCACATAAGAATTGGACGCTTCCAGGCAAGCAGATAGGGAAGCATGAGATATCTCCCATGCCTGCATACACTCTTGAGCCTGGAACATAGTCCTCCTGTGACTTTCAACCTCCTCTCTGAGGAGGCGGCTAAGGTGCGCAATGGCGCTGTGGGGATTGTTGGGGGTGAAACTGTCAACGGCATCTGGAGTCATTTTTGGGTAGAGTTGATAGTAAAAAGAAAAAAAGGAAAGAAAAAAAAGGAATGATTCCATAGACGCATCAATTGATGCCTCTAATTTATAGCTCTAAAGTCCATTACTACTAGCTGACCGGTTTACGGGTCTTCCGGACCATGGGTGTATTTAGGGGCTATGACCATAACACGGACCTGGCTCCGGGAATGAAGCAGATCCGCCATCCGGACTATTCAAGTACGCCTCCTCAAGCCGATTTAACAGCCCCACCATGATTTAGTTTGCAGTGACCTCGAACATCGATTAAACTAGCTGCCTCTATTCAGCTGAAGAAGAATGAATTCAATACCTCGGAGAACGTCATTTGGGCTTGGTGGCCCTCCCATCAGCCTTTCAGCTTCCAGTATGCCTTGTTGAAATAAGTATGCTGAAATCTGGACTAGTAGGGCGGGACAAGCTTGTAGCGCATCTGCAGCGAAATCTTTAAGTTGTTGATCGGATATTTGGGCACCGCACCTATCGAGTCAATTAGTTTGAGGAGTCTTGGAAATGTGCAAACAAACCGCCGTACACCACCCGTTCCGCTTCATCCGAGTAGGTCACTACTAGAAGCGGCGATGGGCCCGCCAGCTCGAGCCAGCGCTTCCCGAGCTTTATCCTCTTCAATAACTCGCTTCTCTGACATTTCTTGGTTTGTGCACGAAAGTATATATCCACGGGAGCGTCGAAATATGGCTTGCTATTGTGAGGGGAACGGCACTGTCTGCTATTGGATATGAGCTCGTGCAAAGCAGTTAGAGTTCGTGCCAGTTGGACATAGGCTAGCCGCTTGAGAATTCGATTAGTCTTGCAATTAGTGATTATGGCATCTAAATATGCGAGTGCTGAAGTAACCCTGCCATCTGTACATCGAATATTAGACGGGAACGCCGTCGACTGTTGTAAGGCAGTCCATGAGAGGTATATCTCCTCGCAGTTATTTACGAAGACCTCTTCCGCATCTGGCCGAAGAAGACTTCGCAGCGGTGTCTCGTGGAGACAGTTCGTGGTGGTCGATTCTAGCCTACGCACACCCTCCCTTACGAGAGGAATCATCTCTATATCATTGTCAGTACAGGTGTCCTCGAAGGTTAACCTTTGGAACCTATTTATAAGATCGGTAATATCTCGAGAGTTTTCGTTAAATCTCGATGTATGCGGCATGCTGTGGGAATCTGCCAGTGAGAGTGCTATTCACTTTTTCAAGGAAGGGTAAAGTGAAATATATCTTTATAATAACCGATTCAGAATGAGGTCCCCCATCCCTGTGTCTTCAGTAACCTTGAGCCTGGCTTTGGGCAAGGTACAATACCCCGAAACGGGAATACATACTCGCTGAGATTGTGTTCTAATAGTATGGAAATACTCAATCTTATTCCTAGGTAGCGAGCTACAAAGTACAGTACAGATAACGAAAACAGCATTCGTGAGTCAAAACGAGAGAGAGGAAAACGAAAGTGTAAAAGAAGAAAGGGGACAAAAAAAAAGAAAAAGGAGAGGAAAAGAGAGGAAAAGAGAAGGAAAAAAAGGGGGGAAAAGGGAGAAAAAAAGGAAAAAAAAAAAAAGAAAAAACCGAATGTGGTACCATAGTCATGACCCCAATAACCTCTGTCATTCACTCGACTCGACCTCGTCGATTTTCTCTAAGACCTTTCCCTGGTTCTTGGAAGGGGTTCCCCTTGTCCTTTTTGCTTCCCTCTTAGGAGAGTGTACATCAGGTATATCCTCCCCTTTCAACTCGGCGTACTTCCTTTTCTTAGGGGCGTTATTGCGGGAGGGAGGTGTAGTTGGAACTTGAGAGAATGAAGGCACTTCAACCTTCAAGGAGGGAAAGCAGAATCCAAAGTTTGAATCCTGAAATGTAGATGACCCTGCCGGTGTAGCTTGGTGGTTGCCCTCTGTTCCCAGCTCGCCTTGCAGAATTCCATTTCCCTGTTCAAAGGGGAAGAAGTCTGCACCAAAGTCGGAAGCACCCGAGATAGAGACTCCTTCTTCGATCTTGATCGTTGGGCTGGGTTGCTGAGAGTTGGATGGCGTGTCTGGGCCGCTGCTTCCATAAGAATAGTCGGAGCCGCTATCACCGTCCGCACCCAGGGTCGGCGTGTTGAATCCGCTGCTTTCAAAAGCGAAGTAAGAGCCGCTGTCACTCTCGATAGAGCCTTCGGTCTTGATTGGCGTGTTGGGCCCGGCGCCCTCACAGGCGTAGTAAGACCCGCTATCGCTGCCGACGCCCAAGTTAGGAGGAGAGCCTTCATCGGGTGGCATCATAGAAAAAGGCTCTAGAAATCCAATCGAGGCCCTTTCAGGGATGATTTGGAGGGCGAGAAGGAGAGCCTCCATGAACTTCCGGTCGTCTTGCAGCAGCTGTCCGATCTCGTGCTGGTATTTCGCATCCATAGCAGCATCCCAAACGCGCAAGAGAGATGCAATACGCATCCTGACATTGATGTAAAAGTCATCCTTGATAGCAAGCTTCGACTGACAAGCGGCGAGAAGGTCGGGATGGCTCCGCAAGGTTCGCTCCCGGATAAGTAGCATCTCTTCCGGATGTAGCGTCCTTTCATGACGGAGCCATGGATCGGTCGTCTGTGCCATATATGTCTTATTACAATGGTCTCTAAAAAGCAAGAGATCGTTGGTTATCGGCATGATTGGCATTGTGGTTTGTTTGGTTGCAATTGAAGGGGAGGGGGGGAGAAGAGAATTGAAGTTTTGGAAGTTTTACTAAATGATAGTGATTGTGATTGGTCTGCTCTGACTGCTCTGACTCTTCGAAGCGGTGATAGGTGAATGGTTACCTTCGTATTATAATAAATAATAAATAAAGTTCGCCCAGCCTTGACACCTCGGTGGAGCAATTGAATTCGGACGAAGGCGCCACCCAGGGCCCGGGTTTGCGTCCCACATCCCACCTTTTCGGATGAAGGGGTGCCTGGCACCCGGGCCTAGGATTTCAGAGCTGCCGCAAAAATAGCAGACTTGTTGAAGGAAGGGGGGCGGGGGG